>JADLZN010008402.1:0-38470 GCA_018155175.1 Sinocyclocheilus anophthalmus | reverse complement strand
CGCTGCCAACACACATTTCTGTTCAAACTACTTTTAAAAGTGCGTGTACACAACCACACCCTATAAGGATAAAAATCCACCCAGTGTTTTTTTTAATCTACTCGAATCTTTACCCCTTTCTCAAATCGAGCCGATTTCAGATGCCTGTCTGTGTGACGTCAGACAGACAGGCCCCTCACACGATAGTTTGATTGACAGTAGTGTTTCAGCACAGACTGGATTGGTGTCTTACCTTAGCTCCGCCCTGAGTGAGTTGTCATCAGTCCGCCATTGTTTCACCCGCGGAGCAGATGTAGACAAGAATGACTCCGAATAAGCGATTGAGGTGTTCTGTTGCTGGATGTAATAATGAACATAGCAGTCGTCATTTACTCCCGACCATATGACAGCTGAAGACGCACAGTGGATTA
Organism: Sinocyclocheilus anophthalmus; assembly: GCA_018155175.1. Taxonomy (NCBI): domain Eukaryota; kingdom Metazoa; phylum Chordata; class Actinopteri; order Cypriniformes; family Cyprinidae; genus Sinocyclocheilus; species Sinocyclocheilus anophthalmus. The sequence continues at coordinate 38,060 of JADLZN010008402.1, read as the reverse complement.
ACTTTACATTTGTTTTAGCAGGGAATGCGCCACGATCTAAATAATGGCCTCGCACAAATCATTCATGATCCAGCTTCATCTACAGAAGAAGTTAGTATAAGGTTCTTTTATGAATCTTTGCATATCGCCATTCCTCATAATGTGCTAGTTAGCAAGTTTCAAGATGAATGCGGCTAAAGTAAACAGTCTCTCTGGGAAGAGCCGGAAGAGCGGGCGGGGTCACCGAGCCCACCCCACCATTTAAAGAAAATGCTACCAAAAGCTTGCTCTGACAAGAGCTGTTTTTGAGGGGAAATAAGGTGGTTTTTTTTATCCCTTGCGATCTGTAACCCAACCTGTGTGACAGACTTTCCTTCACGACAACGCCTATTTCTCACTCGTCAAAACAGGGCTTGTGAGGGATCCCTCCTTAAACCTCTGCCAACCTGCAGCAAGCATGAGGAATATGTTCGCTGGCGTATACGCGGTGAGAAGTGTATGACGGCCGGTTTCTCTTGATGAGTAATCAGCAGACGGGGGTTCACCCACGTGTAGAAATCGAATATTCAAACTGTCTATTCATTTTTCAACCCCTGAACAAAAACCTCTAAAGGACGCAGCGCATCTTGTTATTTCGTTGCTTGAGCGGGGGGGAACGGACGCAAGTTTTTCTTACACCGTCGCTCGGACTTCATTAGACTTTCACAATAATAAAAACCAATAAAGTACCCAAAAGTATATCACAACAATAAAATATACTATATAAAGTAACAGTTAATTTTTTTCATTACAAACTATTTTTTCGGACATATTTTATATAAGTACAACAATCTAATCACATCACAATAAATATAATAACATTGGGGGGAGTAACTAAGTATATTTTAGTGTCGGCTATAGGAAATTCATTATTTCTTGTCGAATAAACGAAAAGGATCACGTTACACCGGTCGTTGCAGAGGAGGCATCTCGCCAGTAGTCCACTTTTCGACACAAGAGCCAGCCCAACCATCTCCCCGCCTGCGCGGAGTATACAGCCCAAGCCATCGACGTGGGCACGGAGCTGCTGGTTATTAGGACCAGGTGACGGAGCAGGCACACCATGGAGAGATGAGCGCCGCGCAATGCCCAGCAGGGACACAGTCGAGAGCGGGGAGAGGAGCTCCGCCCCTGCACCGTGCTAGTAGGGTGACACGCTGATATGCGATCTGGGACTGCTGAATTAAATAGGAGGACTCACTGCTATGATGGGGACCTCCACTCGACTAGGGATTACGCTCTGGCCCTTTCCTCCCTAGCTGCAGGAGCCCACTGTCCACTCCGTTCCACAAACTGAGTTACCAACCACTGAAAGCCCTAGAGGATCACAAATGAACGCACTCCACAACCCGCCTCCTGCCTCATACACTGTTGTCTGGCACAGACCCTCGTGCCCTCAGACCCACACCTAAGCACGGGCGGAGCTCCGCGGAGAATGCGATCTCCCCAGCCGTCGCTCATGGACTGGAGCACTTCCCTTGAATCGCCTCCCAGCCTCTACAAGCCCCGGACTCGCCTTAGCCCAGTTACGACCCGTAGGCCCCACCATGGCTCTCAGCTCCCCCTCCATCTCCGCCGATGGCCCATCTGTCCATGCTCTGAACGGGGTCCTATGTCCCTCGGCTCCACCTTGGTATGTCGCCCACCCATCGACCCATTCCGCGCTCCTCAGGCTCGTCAGCTTATCAATCCCGTCAGGCTAATCAGTCCTCTATCACTCCAGCTCACCGCGACAACTGAGATCCCCTACTCTGTAGCCGGACAAAATCTGCCTCTGCTTGAGACCCTACGGACTCTCCCTGTTACCCTGGACTCATCGGCCTCCTCCATCTCCGCTCCCGAGCTCACTCCTGTTTTCAGACTTCTGCCGTACCTCACTAATGAACGATAAATGAAACACCACGAATATTCATCTCCAAGCTCGCTTGAAGAGTCAAATATATTAGCATTTTAAAGTTTCATTGAAGAAAAATACCGTAATACACCAACACAGCGACTGCAAGTTCTCACGGGCACACCCGTCACAAAATAAAAGTTTGGAAAACCTATATTACAATTTAGAAGTCTTAAGACTCAATGCGAAACTACATATAACGTACTGCTAATTTACTAAAACTAAATATTAATAAATCATGATTTTAAAGGATTTAACATCAAAAGAGTTTCATCTGACTTATTGGAACAGTAACAACCCTCCCCTGTTGTGCCAGCACTTTAGTTTGCCAAAAAATAAAGGGTTAATGTTCATTTGAATTAAAAATGAATGGGGACTATGACGGCACTTTGAGGGCAGATCGGCGTTAGCATGACACTGGTTCCTCAGAGAAAAGATAACTAGGACATTTTTCCATAGGACTTGGGACGTATCGCACAAAAAAAATAGCTCTGCGCTTAACATGTTCATGCAAAATGCACGATTTGCTCACCATCTAACAGATAATCTTCACAAAATAATGGTAACCCTTTTATACTATTGACGCCTAAATAATACGTGACAAGAACCTTAAAAGCGAAAAACAACGATAGGCTATTAACGAACTACAGCACCACGGTCGCTCGCCTTCAACGTCACCACCACCATGCTTCCACAACTTTATCAAACTAATTAACAGTTCACAGTGACACGGGGAAATTACTCTATATGCAATTTGTATCCAGGCTCCAGAACCTTTTCATATAAAATGGACTAAATACACCAACTAAGAGCCAAAATAAAACTGAATGAGACGTAGTAAGAAATAGTATAGTGGAATTAATTAAATGATATAACTAAAAGGACAATCATGGAAAAGCAAAATTTATGGACATTCGAAATAACTGTGCATTACAACAAGTCAAATAAAATCACTTGATAATATGCATATTTGACCATATAAAAACAGTGTCTCACGTTACATGCAATACAAAAGTTAGTGCATTTGATCCTATTAAATTCAGCAGAGGGAGTGAGGTTTTTGGAAAATTTTAACTTGTAAAACTTATTTTAGTGAATAAAGTACCATATTTCAGCTATCGTTTTGTTAGGATGAGTAGCTTACTCAAAATGTTATTTTATCATTGCTTCTAGGAAATCCTCAATCTATATGCTTTCTAACAGCCTCATGTGGCTGTAAACATTTAATTTTAACATGGCTTTAAGCACTATGCATCGTTAAAGTTTCACTTTCACCGTGACTAAGCTGGTAAATGTGGTGTTTATATGGAATAATCATATGAGTTTACCTTATGGTCCGAACCCAGAGTCTCTGCATCAGTAGGAAAGCGATCAAACGAGCATCTTCCATCCGAAGACTTGTTGCATTTCGGGGCAAAGCAAAAAAAAAAAACAATATAAAATGTGAGAAACTAGTAATTGTTATTTTTTAAGATTAAAGGGATAGTTCACCCAAGAATGAAAATGTGATGTTTATCTGTTACCCGCAGGGCATCCAAGATGTAGGTGACTTGGTTCTTCAGTAGAACACAATTTGATGATTTTAACTACAGCGTTGCAGTCTGTCAGTAGATATGGATGCAATGGGCTAACCAGTCTAATGAGAGTAAAAAAAAACATGCCACAGACAATCAAATTAAACCCTGCGGTCGTGACGAAACATGATGTCCTAAAACACGAAACGATTGGTTGTGCCAGAAACCCAACAGTATTTTCATCATTTTTAACCTAATACAGCACTATGCCAACTGTCTCTTGAGCGCGAGCATGCATCCGTGCGTGAAGGCTGGTACAGCGCTCCGGCGTAGTTTACACAAAGCGCCGGAAGTGATCTCTCGCACGTATACGTCACTCATTGTTTACACAGGGCACAGTCATTGTAGGACGACGGCTAGATCAAAATGGTAAGACTGTGTATCCGATTGTTCAAACGACATTTGACATGCTAGCCTGAAGTTTGTTGATGCTTCTTAGGCGGAGCTAACCAGCGTGACGAGTCGGCTGCCTCCCCATAATTATCATCATCACCCCGTCCCATAATCGCCACCCTTCGCCAGGCTCCCAACAGGAGTGGGTGCGTGAAAGAGGAGGGGCGCTGAAATAGCCAGGACTGGCGGCGTGTGATGGGGCACACCTGAACCGAATGGAGCCTCATCACCGCCGCTGTTTAAATGCCGAGCGCGCCTCTCCTCGGGAGACCAGTCTCTTCCCCGTGCATACACGCTGGTGTCCTCGTGGGGCAGGAGGGGTGCGTAGAGGGACGCCTGTGCCGCCAGAGTGCTGGACACGCAGTCCGGATGAGAAAACCGCACCCGTTTACACGGCTGTCGGGCAAGGAATGCTGGGCCGTCTAGGCCCTTCCAGCGCCGTGTGCAGGAGAGAAGGACGAAGATGCTGATAGAAGCCGCCGACTGCACGCGCTCAAAGAAAGTTGGACATAGTGGTGTATTAGAAGTAAAAAAATGATATAAATACTGTTCAATTTCTTGCACAGACAGATCGTTTCGTGTCTTAGGACCTCAACATATCGTCACGAGCCGCAGGGTTTAATTTGGATTTGTCTGTGCATGTTTTTTTTTACTCTCATTTTGTTACCATTGCCATGCATTATAAGACTGATAGACTCCAACGGCTCGGAGTCAAAACTATCAAATTTTCTACTGAAGAAAAAAAGTCACCTACATCTTGGATGCCCTGGGGGTAAGCAGATAAACATCACATTTTCATCTTTGGGTGAACTATCCCTTTAAGTATATATATAATATACTACAATTGAAAAATACTGTAAATTGATAAACTGTTTGGCGTGATGACGTTTAATGTCTCTGACAACGCCTGTAGTCCCATTTAGCAACTTGTTAGCAACCGTCTTTTTTAAGAAACGTAACAATTTTTAAAAAAAATCACGAGTGGGGTGTAATTGGTGTGTTTTATGTCGCAGAATAAAAAGCACTGCTCGCATCCTTTTCATACAGTTGCCATGATTAAACCAAGTAAGACATGTTCCTGGATTAACATTACTGTCCAAAAATATAGACATAACCCAATCCCTACCCCTAAACCTAAACCTAACCCTACCCATAATTTATCCCTAAAATCAGTGGGAAATGATAGCTGTGTAGAAGCACCTAACTCTGATCGTAAGCCTAAAACAGATATTTCCTGAAAAGTTATCCCTCAATTCTGATTGGTTGATTGGAATGTTGTTCCAGGAATATGTTGTACTTGGTGAAATCACATTCACAAAAACTACAGTGATTCAGTGCTTTCTTGATGACTGCAGCGTGACACACAGTACCATCTCAATCAAGAACCTGATGAAGAGTCACTCAGTCTCTGATCGTCACTTCTGAGTTTCCTACAACCGTAATTGGATATTGTAACTTCATTAAAATCATATAACATGACTTTATATTTTTATTTATTTTGTTATTTTGATTGATGTACTTCTAGAGGTTGAGTTTTAAACTTATTGCATCTTGTATTTATTAACTGAACTGTTCAAGTTATGTTGTCATATTTTTTGCAAATTAAAGAAACTAAAAAGATAATGATCCATATTCATTTATATGGCAAAAACTTTAAACAAAATTTAAAATTAATATAAAAGAACGTTACCACTGAAATAAATTTAACAGGCCATATTATCACATGCAATCCTTATAGAAGTCTGTTTTTTCATGAAAATTATGTTTGTAAATCAATTTCCAATAACTGAAATCTGAGAACTTACTAGATAACTTACATTTAGTCATTTAGCAGACGCTTTTATCCAAAGTGACTTTACAAAATGAGGACGATGGAAGCAATCAAAATCAACAAAAGAGCATGCAAGTGCTATAACAAGTCTCGGTTAGCTCAACGCAGTACACGTAGCAAGATTTTTTTATTAAATGAATAAATGTAAAGAAAACAGATAGAAAAAAAAGAATAGGTAGCACAGTAAGTGTTAGAGGCCTTTTACTTTGTTAATGTATAATAATAAAAAGAAATGAATAGAAAAAGAAGAGAGCTAGGTTAGTTTTTTCTTTCAGAAAACAGCAGTAGAAAATTAATAGAGTGCAAGTCTACAAAGGGAAAGTTTTTTAGAGAGTGCTAAAGTTAGAGGGTCAAATAAAGATAGAAGCGATGTGTTTTTAGCCGTTTCTTGAAGATGGTTAAGGACTGAGCTGCTGGGATTGAGTTGGGCAGGTAATTCCACCAGGAGGGAACATTTAATTTAAAAGGCTGTGAAAGTGATTTTGTGCCTCTTTGGGAGGAACAATAATAAATATATATACATATAATATATATATATATATATATATATATATGTATGGCCAATAAAGCGACTTTCACTTGCAGAATGCACCTTAATTCTACATTTTCAAGATATCTTTTAAAATAAGTCCAAAAACACATAACTCGTGGCATGGAATTTTTTTAATGCAACTTCAAGAAGATCAAAGTTGCGTATTATAAGTCTCGTCACAGATTGCAACATGCTGTGTTTCTGGTGAGGTGTGTTTGAATGAGAAATGCACACCTTCACCAAGTGGATCAGAGTAATAATCTGGACAATATTTGCAATTAACAATTTAAATTCTGCTCTGCACCACATACAAAACTAGCATTGCATCAGAGATGACTGCGACTGCAACGCATCTTCATTTGGACTACTTTTGGTGCTTTTGACATTTTTGCAGTAAATAAATTATTGTGATTGCACTTGTCTGTCTGTCATATTTTTCTTTATACTGTACATATTTTTAAGAAATGGTTATTGTTAGATTTAGAGGTTACTAAAATAGTAATTTCCCTGCATGTTTTGGTCTATGTTTTATATCTTTTTATATTCACAATAAAATGGTTATGTTTAGGTTTGGGGGTCGGTTAAGGGGTCTAAAAATGTAAATCATTAATCGATAAAATGGTAAAAATGCATTGATGCATATCTATATGATATGGTGTAATATGTGAAAATCGCATGTTTCAGCATTAATCAAAACATTCAAAAAATTATGTTTTATAAACAATAAGACCAGGCTGGGAATGCAGCATTAAAGCGAAACCTGTTGCAGTTTAATTCATTGATTTAATTCACTTTTTGTAATCGATTGACAGCACTACTGTCAATTGGACGTCTGTTGCTTTGTGCCATTAAACTTGTAATTGTCTCTTTTCACCTCAGACCTGATGGCACTGAAAGAGGAGAGTCAAGAACTGAATGAAACAGAAGAGAAAGATCAAAATGAGAAACAGCATGATTTCAGTCCTGGAGAAATATCGATTGGTTGCTCACAGAATGAAAAGAATTCAAAACCAAAAAAATCTCAAAAAACGCAAAGTGCAACCCTCAATTCCCAGATGAGAATTCACACTGGAGAGAGACCTTTCACTTGCCAACAGTGTGGAGAAATTTTCAATACAAATGAAAGCCTTAAAGTCCACAAGAAAATTCACATTGAAAAGAAACAGTTCATATGCTCTCAGTGTGGAAATATTTTTACACGGGAAAGTAACCTTAATATCCACATGAGAAATCATACTGGAGAGAGACCTTACACCTGCAAACTGTGTGGGAAGAGTTTCACACAAAATGGACATCTTAAGACTCACATGAATGTACACACTGGAGAGAGACCATACACATGTATTCAGTGTGGAAAGTATTTTACACAGAATAAAAACCTTACAGTCCACATGAGAATTCACACTGGAGAGAAGCCTTACACCTGCAAACTGTGTGGAAAAAGCTTCACTCAGAAAGGAAGCCTTAAAGTCCACATGAGAATTCACACTGGAGAGAAACCTTTGCCCTGCCAACAGTGCGGAAAGAGCTTCACAGCAGAACTAAACCTTAGGAATCACATGAGGATTCACACTGGAGAGAAGCCTTACACCTGCAAACAGTGTGGGAAGAGTTTGAGATATAAAGAAAGCCTTAATTATCACATGAGGATTCATTCAAGAGAAAACCGTTTTAAATGTCATCAGTGCGAAAGCAGTTTCACAGACACTAATCACCTTCAGGATCATGTTAAAATTCACATCGGAGAAAAGCCTTTCATGTGCCATCGCTGTGGAAAGAGTTTAAAAAGCAATACAAACCTTGATAATCACATGAGAGTTCACACAGGAGATAAATCTTTCATCTGCCCTCAGTGTGGAAAGGGTTTCACAGCAAAAAGGAACCTAAAGGTTCATGAGAATTCACACAGGAGAGAGATTCACATTTCTAAGCAAACTGAAACATCATTTGCAAACTCATTCTGGTAAGAAATTGCAGTTTTCGTCAGAGTGACGAGTTGGTGTAATGCAATGTGTTTATGCGGTTTAAGGTAAAAAAAAAAACACATTATTTTCCACATACTGTACATTAATGTTTCTCTATGCCCTGCCTTTCTGAAACACTCGATTTTACAAAGCTCATCGTTCTGAAAAAGGGAGTTGTGCTGTGATTGGCCAGCTATCCAGTGTGTTGTGATTGGCCGAATACCTCAAGCGTGTGACGGAAATGTTACGCCCCTACCATACTGTAATGCCGTCGAGACAAAACCAATTACATACGAGGCATTTGTTGCATCCATTGGGGACATAATTACTGATTATAATGACTTATACTGTCTTTTTACGCGTTGCATTGCATCGTGCCGCGTAAACATAAAACCATGTCTGCATTTGTGATCGGAGAAGTGACAAACAACAAGCGCTACTCTACACTGCTCAAAACTTGCGTTTGAATCATCAGTGGCAAATCCTTTAAATATAAAAAAGGTACTTCCAACTGTGAGTCAGAAGCGCCAGACTGTCCTTGTAAAGTTGGAACTACCCCACTTTATAGAAACAGACACCGACCTGAATGTCAGTGGAGACCATGTGAACTAGATGCGCCCCAGAGACAGATCCCCTCCAAAGACCTTGTCAACTTGATGACCATTAGCACAAGACCATGGGAACCAGATGATTCCTCTGCACAATCTGGCCTGCGTTGCAAGCTGGAATTAAACCGAGCTGGTTTCGTCTGGCCAGGGGAGAACTGGACCCCGACTGAGCCTGGTTTCTCCCAAGGTTTTTTTCTCCATTTCTGTCACGGATGGAGTTTTGGTTCCTTGCCGCTGTCATCTTTGGCTTGGTTATTTGGGGGCGCTTGCATGATTGCACAGACTCCATTGCAGTGCCTTACTGAAGTGGAAAAAAAGAAGTGCCGGTACTCCACCAGCAAACAAACGTTTTCAATACAAATAACCACAAGTCAAGCTGCGATACCAAACAGGACCACAGGGAGACGTCAAAGACCACTAAAGCTCCTGCCTTGACCTGGCTGGATACATTCAGAATCGCTAAACTTCTTACCACCATCCATTATAAAACATTCTTGCTTTTAATCCAAATACACAATGAAAAGAAAAATTTACTGACATCTGGACGCGAGTCACTATTATCTCCACAATCTCTGATGAAATTGGCCTTGCTTTTCGCTGCATTAGCGCTGTTTTGCCCAACTGTTTGAATTCGCTTACTGGATTCTTGGACTTTCCAGGAGTTTATCGGTTTCCATTAATGATCGCCAAAACCTGCTTCTTTTCATTTTTAAGGTATTGTTTTTGTTATAATGTACCGGTTCAAATTAGTAATTAATTATTATTCTACTTCTCCTGACATTCTTGCACCCCTCATTTGGCAGAAAACAGCGCACAAACATCCTCACATTATATTATTTCTTTGAAAAAAAAAAATTCTAAAGAAGTTGACGCAAACATGGGTTTATCAATGTTTTTCTATTGTGTTATACGTGTATGCCTTTGGAATTAAATGGACAGAGTTGTTTTATGCATTTTTGTGATTACAAATAAATGGAGCAGCCCTGACTGAACAAGTATATTTTCTCATTTTATGTAAAATTATTAAAAATATTAGTTGGATTTAACATCACTGATGCACACTTCTGACACAAAGTAATAAACTACTGTCACTGTAACTTTTTAAATCGTAAATCATTTGTAAAATATTGATGCTGAAGACTTTTTTAATCTTTATAAGGACAAAACGTCCGCTTCTGTCAAGTTCGTTTTGCAATAGTTTATATTCACTCGCTGGTGAAATGATGTTGTGTGCCATTTGCTTCAGAGAGGCGTGTTAAAGGGGTCATATGATGCGATTTCAAGTTCTCCTTTCTCTTTGGAGTGTTACAAGCTGATTGTGCATAGATAAGATCCCTGAAGTTGCAAAGACTAAAGTCTCAAAACCAAAGAGATAGTCGTTATCAAAGTTAAGACTCTGCCACGCCCCCCTAAAAAAAGACTCGTTCTAACACGCCCCCACACATCTACATCACTATGTGGAAATATTTGCATAATGCCGCCCAAATGTGCACGCAAAGAAAGAAGGCGTGACTTCAGTAACCGCAGTTAGTGTTGAATCAACCATGTCGGGGAGACGCTGTGTGTTTCTAGGCGAAAGCAAAAGCACTTTCTTTGGCCTTCCAGAAGTAGATGCATTTAGGCATCTTTAAGATCACTTACAACAGAACAGCAATGCATTTTATGGACGACCGTTTCGTGAACCTAGGAGAGGAGGTCATTCTGACTTTGCTATGACAATCTGGCGCTTCTGAATCAGCTACTTTAAGTATGTTTTGTTATTAGTTTAAGGATTTGCTATTGACTGTTCAAATGCGATTTTGAGCATCGTGTGTGGTGGTGTGTGTGTGTGTGTGTGTGAGTGAGAGAGAGAGAGAGAGAGAGGAAAGAGCGTGCGGAGATTGCGAGGAGCAGGGGAGGCGTGAGAGAGAGAGAGGGAGAGAGCAGGGTAATCACAGTGGAGTCAGCTGTCTTAACCGTGGCTTGTGTACTGCAAACACATACCAGCTTCATCACTGTGTCTGTCACGCGACTCTGTTCCCTTTCTGGTTCTGTCTTTACATTTGTTTTGAAAGATGAAGCTTGCGATTATTGAAAGATGCGTTATATTTCCGACGAGTGCTTGCGTTGTTCAGCCAATCACAATGCACTGGGACAGCTGGCCAATCAGAGCAGACTGCGATTGTCGGAAGGAGGGACTTTGTAGAAAACGAAGAGTTGAGAGAGTACTGACTCGGAGTACCTGCAACATGTCAGAAGTTCCAGTACGCATGAAAAAATGCCAGTACGCTAAAGACTAAAATACAGAAGTGCCTGTGCATACCTGCCCACTTCAAGCACGGCTCTATTGGAAGAGAGCTGAACTGGATAACCCCACTGAATTATCAATTAACTGACTTTATCTGTGACTTTATAAATGATTCTTTGTTGTTGTTCTCTTTCACTATTCACAAACTATTTATGTTGACACTGTAAAGCTGCTTTGACACAGTCAGTACTGTATAAAGCGCTATACAAATAAAGGTGACCTGACTTGACTATTATACACACACAAATGAACTGGTGTGGCTGTAACAATATGGCAAATTTGAGCCAGATGACTCGAATAAGAAGTTGAAATCAGATTGATTAACCTATGATAAAGCATTCCTGTTCATTTTTGTTAAAATTTGATGTTATGTATAACAATGTCTTTCTCTGTGTTCAGGATTGAATGTAGTAAAATTAATGCAAAAACCAACATTTAAAAAAAAAAAAAAAATCAGGCCTTTACAAAAATATGTCTTTGAGAATGTATAAATATAAATTCAAAGGTATCCTTTTACGCCGATATATTCCCTGAAGCTATTGTAACCAGTATGGTTTATAGTGTACAATGTACTTTAGTTCCTCTGTGTATCAAGATGAAGACAGAAACACGCAACAGGCAGACACCAGGCGACTACAGAGGGCAGAACTAAGGTAAAACACTTTAACACAAGGCCCAGACAGACCAGGAAAATGACTTTTACCAAAATGTTTGGTTTTACTTTTTTTGGAGAAGTTGAAATGAATGAAATCACGAAATGAAATAACAAGCAATGACTTTGTCTTTTCTTTACCTTCTGAGCTCCTTGTAGTATTTTTATAGCTATAATTATTTCATATTTGTTTAACTTTAATATAAAGTTGATATACAGTGGGTACGGAAAGTATTCAAACCCCCTTAAATTTTTCACTCTTTGTTATAGTGCAGCCATTTGCTAAAATCATTTAAGTTTAATTTTTTTCCTCATTAATGTACAAACAACACCCCATATTGACAGAAAAACACAAACAATTGTTGACATTTTTGCAGATTTATTAAAAACTGAAATATCACATGGTCCTAGTATTCAGACCCTTTGCTCAGTATTTAGTAGAAGTTTTGATCTAATACAGCCATGAGTCTTTTTGGGAAAGATGCAACAAGTTGTTCACACCTGGATGGGGATCCTCTGCCATTCCTCCTTGCAGAGCCTCTCCAGATCTGTCAGGTTGGATGGTAAACGTTGGTGGACATCCATTTTTAGGTCTCTCCAGAGATGCAAGTCAGGTCTCTGGCTGGGCCATTCAAGAACAGTAACAGAGTTGTTGTGAAGCCACTCCTTCGTTATTTTAGCTGTGTGCTTAGGGTCATTGTCTTGTTGGAAGGTAAACCTTCGGCCCAGTCTGAGGTCCTGAGCACTCTGGAGAAGGATATCCCTGTACTTGGCCGCATTAATCTTTCCCTCAATTGCAACCAGTCGCCCTGTCCCTGCACCTGAAAAACACCCCCACAGCATCATGCTGACACCACCATGCTTCACTGTTGGAACTGTATTGGACAGGTGATGAGCAGTGCCTGGTTTCTCCACACATACCGCTTAGAATTAAAGCCAAAAAGTTCTCATCAGACCAGAGAATCTTATTTTTCACCATCTTGGAGTCCTTCAGGTGTTTTTTAGCAACCTTTCATGTGTCTTGCACTGAGGAGAGGCTTCGTCGGGCCACTCTGCCATAAAGCCCCGAATGGTGGAGGGCTGCAGTGATGGTTGACTTTCTACAACTTTCTCCCATCTCCCGACTGCATCTCTGGAGCTCAGCCACAGTGATCTTTGGGGGGTTCTTTACCTCTCTCACCAAGGCTCTTCTCCCCCGATACCTCAGTTTGGCCGGACGGCCAGCTCTAGGAAAGGTTCTGGTCATCCCAAACATCTTCCATTTAAAGGATTATGGAGGCCACTGTGCTCTTAGGAATCTTAAGTGCAGCAGAAATTTTTTTGTTACCTTGGCCAGATCTGTGCCTTGCCAATTCTGTCTCTGAGCTCTTCAGGCAGTTATTTTGACCTCATGATTCTCATTTGCTCGGACATGCACTGTGAGCTGTAAGGTCTAACATAGACAGGTGTGTGGCTTTCCTAATAAAGTCTGTATTTTCAGTATGTTTTTATTGTATAACACAGCTGGACTTCAAATGACGGTGTAGAATAGAACCATCTCAAGGATGCAATAGAAGAATTTTTTTTTTATTTATGGACAGCACCTGAGTTAAATATATGAGTGTCATTGCAAAGGGTCTGAATACTTAGGACCAGTTTTTTTTTTTCAGTTTTTCTTTTTTAATAAATCCACAAAAATGTCAACAATTCTGTGTTTTCTGTCAATATTGTGTGCTGTGTGTACATTAATGAGGAAAAAAATGTACTTAAAAGATTTTAGCAAATGGCTGCAATATAACAAAGGATGTGAAAAATTTAAGGGGGTTGGAATACTTTCCGTACCCACTGTATATAACATTAATCTGTCTATTCATTTAGATTCAATTATAAGTTTAGTGTCTGTATAATATGCTAGGTTTTTTCTTTTCTTTGGAGCTGTAAATGTTTTTTCCTACTTGACTTAATTTGAACCATTAACTACAAAACATGAACCAGTTGTAACAATCAGGTTACCTTCAACAAATCGCACTTTAACTGAAATAGTACAGAAAACTCAACAGTGATTCAATGTAGATGAACAGTTCTCAGTCCATGAAGCAAGTGTGGATGTACGTGTGTAAAGAAAAAGTCCTCCAAATCCAATTGATGAATCCAATGAATGCAAAATCGCAGTAGTGCAATTGTCTATGGTGCCAATGCTTCACTAAGACAAACACAGTTCTGGCAAACTCAGTGTTGGGTAATTGCTGAGAATACAAAGGAAGGCGAGTTCCGCTGGTAACAGCAAATAGGCACAGATACGTGATGAATAGCAGAATTTCCTTGCTTGCTTAGGGTTCTCTAGTTGGGTGGCTCGCCATCTCAAGATCACAGCTTATTCCAGACTCACGAAAAAACCCTGACCTGTTTATACAAACAGGATCACAAAGATCACAGACAATTTAAATGACTATAATACTCATCAAAACTCGACAAATCTTTCAAGCCTTAACTCATTTGGTTGTAAAATGCAATTGAAGCTCTTTTGTCACTCAATATGTAAACCAGGCATTCACATGTGTGATAATTAATGTTTTTTTTTTTTTTCTGTGGCTAGTTAGCATTTTGTTCAAAACGTTACTTCTTTTTAGTACATTGTTCATTAACACATATACTCTGACCGTAAATGCATATAAACTGGTATAAAAACACATTAGAACATCAATATAACACATAAACACTCAATTCCAACAAATTGAACAGTGTATTATTTTGAACTCACCAAATTCGGGAGATTTCAATACAAAATTATTAACCGCGTTGTATTCTATGGGGCTCACAATCCGCCATCATCCATTTCTATATCATCAATCATGGGTCGTCACATGTGGTTGCCGCAAGCCCGCCGGCCGCTCCTTCGTCGGGTTGCTGCCATGTCGTGGAGACACTGTGTTTTTGTGAAAGTGAAACTACTTTGTTTGGCTTCCAAAAGAGGACACGACTAGAAATCAGTGTTAAGTTGTATTTACAACACTGTTCCAGAACACTTCAACCCAAATATTCAGACGTGTGCAGCACATTTTATGGAGGACTGTGTCCTGATCCTGGAAGAGTAGACGCAAGCCCGCTGTTATGACTCCCAGACTGTAAGTATGTGTCATATTTAAAGAATTTGCCACTGATGATTCAAACGTGAGTTTTGGGCAGTGAAGAGTAGCACTTGTTGTTTGTCATTTCTCCGATCACAAATGCAGACATGGTTTTATGTTTACGCGGCGAGATGCAACGCAACACGTAAAAAGACAGTATAAGTCATTATAATCAGTAATTATGTCCCCACTGAATGCAACAAATGACTCGTTTTAATGTTTTTGTCTCGTCGCTCAGGCCAGGACAGGGCATCACAGTATGGTAAGGGACATTTCCGTCACACGCTTGAGGAATTCAGCTAATCATAATGCACTGGATAGCTGGCCAGTCAGCGTACACCTCGTTTTTCAGAATGATGAGCTTTGTAAAATCGACGTGTTTCAGAAAGGCGGGGCATAGCGGAGAAACAATAATATACAGTATGTGGAAAATAATGTGTTTTTTGAACCTTAAACCGCATAAACATTTCATTACACCAAATACACAAAATAATGTTCTTTTTAGCAACATCATCATATGACCCCTTTAATTACATTATTTTAGTTTTCACTGCACAGGATTACTTCAATTTATTTTCACAGAAAAATTTTAAATAATTTATGACAATTTGTATTTCATCTCTCTTAGCCAGCTCAATTCTGACCTGTGTTACACAGGTGTAACTGTGTTAATTAATCTGGGTTGTTCTGCAAGTCGTTCAACAAAAGCTGTGTTCAAACCCTGAAGCAAGGATTGAATGATGGATATCATTAGGTTTCCCATCTCTGGGTAAGTCAGTCTTTTTGACTTCTGCTTAGTTCTTTTAGACCTTCTCAGATGACTTTCATTTTCACTTTCATCTTGATCTGTTTCTTCCTCAGGTTCAGCTTCGTTGCGAGACATCAGGTATGGTTTCTTCGACCTGTACTGTATGTGTTTCAGTGTCTTTTCCCTTGTTGTTTCCATCAGGTGTATCCAGTGTTTCCTGCTCTACTTGAGGTAAGTGGTTTCTTTCTTTCAGGGTTTCTTTTACAGGTTCCACGTTACCGGCGGAAGACTCAGCTTCAGGTAAGTATTCGATTTCAGGTGGATCCCTCTTTCTTGCCACACTTCCTGCTTTCACATCTTCCAGAGCATCGTTGGAGACAGGCATCGAGTCTGGTGAGATTTGGTTCGTAGAATTAGAATTAAAAGGAATCTCTGTAGGATTCCTTATGACATTGTACTCCTGGATAAACCTTTCTGAAGTAATGGCTGGCACATCAGAGATTTGGGGTACGTAAGCATCCTCATTTGAACTTGGATAGTTCTCTGGGCATTCCTCGTCTTCTACGCGATCACAAAATGAACATGATAAAAGCGATAATAATAAGTGATACATTGATCATAATGAATTAATTTATCAGGATTAAAAATTAGTCACACAGAAATAAAGTGGTCGGTATGAACCGTTATCCCTAGTGAAAAATAAATACACTGATTGTATTTAAATATTTATTTCACTATATTAATTCTTTCATCTTCAGAAAGTACACTGGCTCTTAATTCCATGTTTGAAACTTGTTAAAAGTGATTTTCATAATGGTGTTCTCTAAGCCCCCCCCACAAGAATTACATTTTAAATATGACTAAAACACACCACCCACACACCCCCACACACAGGTTTGTTGTTAGGGTTTATGGGGACTTCCATAGGCGTATCGTAATGGTTTTTATACTGTACAGGACCGTTATTCTATCGGCCTACACCACCCTACCCCTAAACCCTAACCCCCTCACAGGATTTTCTAAAAAACTAATTCTGAATTATTTATAAGTCTTTTGAATTACAGGGACACTGAAAATGTCCTCATAAATAACCTTCTCCTTGTAATACCTATGTCATAACCA
This sequence comes from Sinocyclocheilus anophthalmus, assembly GCA_018155175.1. Lineage (NCBI taxonomy): Eukaryota > Metazoa > Chordata > Actinopteri > Cypriniformes > Cyprinidae > Sinocyclocheilus > Sinocyclocheilus anophthalmus. Next base: position 21,330 of record JADLZN010008402.1, on the reverse strand, counting down.
TGTTATTATACAAATTTGTGTCCTCATAAACCACATAAACATGCACACACACATATGAACTAATCGGACGAAATCTTTGAAAGAGGATGCCCACTTCATAACCCAAAAGACATGTCCATGCTCACTCAGCCCAAAAATAATCTTAATAAAGTTTTTAAGATTTACGATTACTAATAATTTTGGAACATGGCATATTCATATGCCATGTAATATAGAATGATGTGTGTAAACAGGACTTTTTATTTGCGTGCGCTTGAACGTCATAAGCCGTGCCAGATTCTAGCCATTAATTCCCACCTCCCTGCACTTTGTTGTGATTTGGTGAAAGAAAGGTTTGTTCTTTAGGTTTTAATCAGTGCAAAAACGTTCTATGAGATTTTACATTTTTACAACCTACGTAAAGTAATGAAATCTTATGCTGTAATAATTTATTTAGCGTTATTTTGGGGAGGTAAAGCGCAATCTCATTTTAATAACTGAAAAAGGTGCATCTTCTCATTTCGCACCCTATTCTACGTGAAAAATACCCCAGAGTTCAAGAACGGGACAGAAGTGAGTCGGAAAACTGAGAATCCGAATCATCTGGAACCGCGTCATTCGTAAAAGATTCAGTGATTCGAATCCGCGCGCGATGAAGACAAAACGAGAACAACAAAACCCAACCAGTTCATGAAAGCTTTTACAAACAGCTGCAAATGTGTTCATGAGAGTGGAATCTATTTCATATTATGTACAAATTATTGAATACCAAATATATATATATCATAAATAGATACTATTGACTTACCGTATAATTGTGTTTAATTTGACCTTAGTCAGGTCATTTAAGTCCATTAAACTCTCCTGACGGCTCCCTCACTAGTGCGCTGACTACTGAACTAAGGAGCTGATTGAGACGCACTCAGATAATTAGTTAGCATTAATTTTTGAGAATAATTTACTGTTAATTATTCTCATCTTAAACAGGGCAAAGTGTCCAAACACACAGAAAAACTCCTGCTAAAGCAGCTGAGATATACGTGACACTGTTATAAAGATGGAGTTTATTAAAGAGGAGAGTGAAGACCTGAAGATTGAAGAAACATTCAGAGTCAAACATGAAGATACTGAGACACAAACAAAGATGGAGTTTATTAAAGAGCAGAGTGAAGACCTGAAGATTGAAGAAGCATTCAGAGTCAAACATGAAGATACTGAGGAACAAACAAAGATGGAGTTTATTAAAGAGCAGAGTGAAGACGTGAAGATTGAAGAAACATTCAGAGTCAAACATGAAGATACTGAGGAACAAACAAAGATGGAGTTTATTAAAGAGGAGAGTGAAGACGTGAAGATTGAAGAAACATTCAGAGACAAACATGAAGATACTGAGGAACAAACAGGTTGGTTTTCATTCTCAAAGCTGAACTCACTCATTTGATCCTTATTAAAATGCCCAACTCTACAGAAATGAATTATATTTATGAAGAATGTAATAGGACTGTTGTAATTATAGCAGTTTTATTTCACATGGAGCAGGTCGCCTCATGTGTACAGACATGTTGAGATCACATAACCAGACAAATAGGTTACTAACACTGCCTTGAAGTGCAGCTGAGAGGATCCTGCCTTCACACTGGGCATTTGTTATGATTACATCATGCATTTAAGTTTTAACAATAATACGGAATTAGCCTAAAAAAAAAATCTGTAACATTGTGCTCATTATCTGCTTCTGAAATTAAAACCATTCATTTCTATCACTTATGCAACACTACAGGTGCATCTCAATAAATTAGAATGTCGTGGAAAAGTTCATTTATTTCAGTAATTCAACTCAAATTGGAAAACTCGTGTATTAAATTAATTCAACGCACACAGACTGAAGTAGCTTAAGTCATTGGTTCTTTTAATTGTGATGATTTTGGCTCACATTTAACAAAAACCCACCAATTCACTATCTCAACAAATTAGAATATGGTGAAATGCCAATCAGCTAATCAACTCAAAACATCTGCAAAGGTTTCCTGAGCCTTCAAAATGGTCTCTCAGTTTGGTTCACTAGGCTACACAATCATGGGGAAGACTGCTGATCTGACAGTTGTCCAGAAGACACAAGGAGGGTAAGCCACAAACATTAATTGCCAAAGAAGCTGGCTGTTCACAGAGTGCTGTATCCAAGCATGTTAACAGAAAGTTGAGTGGAAGGAAAAAAGTGTGGAAGAAAAAGATGCACAACAACCGAGAGAACCGCAGCCTTATGAGGATTTTTTTGGGGGTTTTTCCCAAAAAAGCAAAATTGATTCAAGAATTGAGTGAACTTCACAAGGAATGGACTGTGGCTGGGGTCAAGGCATCAAGAGCCATGCACCACACACAGACGTGTCAAGGAATTTGTCAGTTGTCGTATTCCTCTTGTTAAGCCACTCTGAACCACAGACAACGTCAGAGGCGTCTTACCTGGGCTAAGGAGAAGAAGAACTGGACTGTTGACCAGTGATCCAAAGTCCTCTTTTCAGATGAGAGCAAGTTTTGTATTTCATTTGGAAACCAAGGTCCTAGAGTCTGGAGGAAGGGTGGAGAAGCTCATAGCCCAAGTTGCTTGAAGTCCAGTGTTAAGTGTCCACAGTCTGTGATGATTTGGGCTGCAATATCTTCTGTTGGTGTTGGTCCATTGTGTTTTAAAAAAAAAAAAGTCACTGCACCCATTTACCAAGAAATTTTGGAGCACGTCATGCTTCCTTCTGCTGACCAGCTTTTGAAGATGCTGATTTCATTTTCCCGCAGGATTTGGCACCTGCCCACACTGCCAAAAGCACCAAAAGTTGGTTAAATGACCATGGTGTTGGTGTGCTTGACTGGCCAGCAAACTCACCAGACCTGAACCCCATAGAGAATCTATGGAGTATTGTCAAGAGGAAAATGAGAAACAAGAGACCAAAAAAAATGCAGATGAGCTGAAGGCCACTGTCAAAGAAACCTGGGCTTCCATACCACCTCAGCAGTGCCACAAACTGATCACCTCCATGCACGCCGAATTATGGCCGTAATTAAAGCAAAAGGAGCCCCTACAAAGAATTGAGTACATGTACAGTAAATTAACAAACTTTCCAGAAGGCCAAAAATTCACAAAAAAAAATGTTTTTATTGGTCTTATGAAATATTCTAATTAGTTGAGATAGTGAATTGGTAGGTTTTTGTTAACTGTGAGCCAAAATCATCACAATTAAAAAAAAAACAAAGACTTAAACTACTTCAGTCTGTGTGCACTGAATTTATTTAATACACGAGTTTCACAATTTGAGTTGAATTACTGAAATAAATGAACTTTTCCACAACATTCTAATTTATTGAGATGCACCTGTATATGTTGTGCCAATTTTCTGTTTCAATAAGGCAAACGACAGAAAGCTTTTGAATATTTATTTTTTGCAAGAAATTAGGGCTGTGCAGTTAATAGAAATACAATTTCGATTTCGGCTTCCAGTGATTATGAAAATACAATAATCGAGATAAAACGTTATTTTTGGTTGTGCCCCATTATGGCAATCCCTCCATAAAAGCCCAAACTTAACGTGCAAATCAGTAAAATCATGAAACGTGATTTTCACAAAATGGTATGTGCTTGATTTATTAATGTTTATTAGTTTATTTGTTTCGTGTTTTTAAAAGTGCGAAAGCGTACTTGCGCTGTTCAGTGCATGCGCTCCGACACGGACATGTAAAGTGAACTTTCAGCTTAAACTGCGCGCCTAAACAGCAATTACACACAAAACTGTCAAAATGCTGCGCTTGGTGATTGTTCATGTAAACCCTCGTCAGTTTTGTCTAAAGTGAACATAAACAGTTGAATTGAATTAGATTCTATTCCATTTCTGTGGGCTGTCAGCTGAATACTTTTGACTTTCAAAAAACTTAAAGCACTGTTTTTCATTTTTATCTTTTTATCTATTGTTTTTGACCTTTGCTATTTTGTTTTTATTGTATTACTGACTCGTTATTTATTTTTCAATCATTTCTGAGGACTTTTTTTATCTTCTATAGCCACGTTACCTCTAGAACAGTTGTTCCCAGCCTTTTTTAACTCACGGCCCACACAACCAAACACATATGTTTCCGCAGGCCCCCTACAACCACCAACAACACACCCACCCTTTTTATGAACCTGCGAGTTATGTCCGTTATTTTTTGGGCCTTCCAATCTCCACCGTGTCCTAACTACACGAGACAAGATTCCAGCGACAAGCAATTTGGATGTCCATGCCAGACGTGACGCAACAACGCGACACGATAGAATCAGTCAAATATCACAGCCATTCAGAAGCGCAGAAACTCACTGCACTTCAAACGAAATGGACAAGTTTAAAATCTAATTTATAAATATGAAACATGTTTAACATTATTAAGTGTACATACTGAGTGACTGATACTATATTTATTATGGAATACACTTGTTGGTTCGCATTGAGTTCACTGTTTTAACAAACATGTTTGCTTTATTTTTAAGATCTGAGGTAATTATCTGTCGTTGTTTTCAGTACGGCTATAAATGTCACGCAAAATGATATTCAAACTCACATTAGACCACTTTTTAACATTGAATGAAGCACATAATCAGTACCTGAGATTATCATTAGGCGCATTTCCATTACAGATTTGTGCAAAACTTTGCCGATATTTAATAAATGTCGATAAAATGTATTGCGAAATGACGCCGTTTCCATTAACCGATGTTATGTGACTAAAACGTAACCTTTTGCCTCTAGAGATAAGTCATGGCAATGGATTTTGGTGGGATTTTAACTAATTTTGGCTATATTTATTCAAAGGAGGCATATACGTGTATCTTTACAGAAGCAGCACAGAGAGCCGCTTCAGAAATGTGCGTGGCGCGGCTGCAATAAACCATAGACTGTATAAAAACATAAACACAAGCATTGTGGCTGCATTCAGCTTCAGTGACCGTATCAGAGCTACACTGACACCAGGCAGACATGTGTGAGTGTAAAGTTGGCTAAGCAAATTGGCAGGTTGGAAATGACATATACTGGAGAGCGGCCACGTATTAAGTGTTTCTTGGCGGTTATAGTACATTGAAGAATGATCATATGACTTTTTACATACGCCATGTGACCTGTAAATGCGGGGGGGAAAAGCCGTTTCCATTGCAGTTTTGCGAATTATTCCTTTTTCGCATTGCCTGAAAAACCACCTTATGCGAGTGTAAACTTTTTTGCGATATATGGGAATTTTTGCGAAATTGACGCGTTTTTCCATTAGGCGTATATTCAATTCACAATTTCAGTTTTTGCAATTTGAAGGGTAATGGAAACGCGCCTATTGTTAGGCTATAGTTTCCAGCCACGACGTCGCAGAAATAATGTAGAAACCGTTTCTAAAATAGAAACTTTGTGTGTCGGCATCACGTCTGGTTAGGACAAAAACTTAAGTAACATGGAAAAGATAACTTTTATCGTGTGTCGCGGCATCGTGTGCAGCTAGGAGATGGTGTTACTGTTGTCGTTGCCAGAGAACACAGTTTCAAGTGTTTTTTCCCTGCTTTGGTACTCTTTAAGTTTGTTCTCAAAAAACTCAGTAGGCTTGGATGCATATTCGCAATTTTTTCTCTCAGAGTGCCGTCGTAGTTTGTTCTGTTTCAAAGCTTTATTTGACAAAACGAGCATACAACACGGAGCGGTAGCTGTTCGTTAGTCATGTCCATCATTAGTCATGACCAGTGTGAAAATCGACCCGTGTTTTACCCTGCAAACACACAGAGCTGTAAATGTGAACTGGTGGATTGATAAGAAGATAATCCATATTAAAATTCTAAACAGTAAAATGTATTCTTATGCTATTTAATTAATATAATTTATAGATAATTGTTTAAATTAAGATAAATAATAATTTTGACATCCATTTTCTTAAAAAAAGTTTAAAGGCTGAAATGTGAAGTGTATTATTTTACACAATATTATTTAGTACAGTCATTGCCCTACCCTGCTCATATGGTATTAATTTTTATTTGTGCAGGTCTTAAAAAGTCCTAAATTTGAGCTCAAAAATCTTGCAGAAACCCTGGTTATAGTAGCCTTATTTACAGAAAAATATATTTGATATATTGCCATCTTAAAATTAATCACTCATATAAAGTCATATGATTGGTCATATGGCCCACTAATATTGTGTTAAATAATCCTGATTACAGTATTAACCAAAATAATCGTGATTATGATTTTTGCCATAATCGAGCAGCCCTTCAAGAAATGGCCAACAGTCATACAGATTGGCTGCAGAGTGCGACAAAAGAAGGAACACTTTAGCTCAATTCGCTTGGGATTAGTGTTATCTGAGGACCTTGTGTGATTTTGAAATTACCCCCCTACATCTGAATTTCGTGTGGTGCATTCGCACGGGATAAGCGAAGCCTGTGATTTTACTCTAATTTACTGACTTATCTCCCGGATATGATGTCAAGGCTTTGAGAGTCCAGTTCTATGGTCCAATTAGATGGATAAAAAAAAAAGAAATAAACTAATATAGTTTTGCGTGCTGTGTCATTTACATTTCACCAGGTTAAAATAATATCTCAAGCTTTATGCTTGATTTATTTGTAACACATTAACCTCTTTTTTTCAGCTTTCTCTTTCTGCAAATTGTATGGTGTCGTGCTGTACAGCACCCAAAATACAATCAAACACTTCAACGCAGCTCCATTCTTCGCAAAAGATGGATAAAAAGGCTGCATCGAGATAAAAACATTTCAACTTTTCAGAATGCCGCAAGCGCACCGCAGGGCATGTGACGAGAACCAACCAATCAGCTTCATCCTTTCCTGTAACAACGTTGAAAGCTCAGCCAAGATGAAGGAACAGCTGATCATAGCTTTACAGGGATGGCCATTTTTAAATAAATTTAATAGCAGAGCTACTGCAAGTGATTTTTAGTGCTGGAAATTAATTTATCCTTTGCTGAAACTTTCGCGTCTTCATGGAGAGCGCAGGTCATGGTTTCTTAGCAATGGCAGACGCCTCAGGAGCACAAGCGCCTGAACGCTTTGGAAAAAAGGAGTAAGCGATGGGCTTAGCATTGTCAGGATGGAAACATGTCAAATGTCTTGAAACAAATCATCTGAACAATGTCTTGATGTGTGGTTGTGACGCCTGTCCGTTAAAATTGTTAGAGAAATAACTCCTGAAGCGATACGCCGTGCCTATTAATGTAATGGTCTTTCTGAGTTCTCAAACAAATTAAGAGCTACATAAAGTAAAAGACCGCTTCTTAAATCAGAGAAGGCGAACATGTTGGTATTCTTGTGTGAAAAAAAAAACCTTGCAAGCACTGTCACCGACAGCAAGCTTAGTTTTTCTTTGTTTTCATTTTGAAAAGCTTTTTATCTTTGCTGTTTACCTCACGTTACGTACGCTATGGAGGCTGTCTTTTTATTTTTTTGATTCCTCAGTGTTTGCTAAATGTTCTGTAATTTATTAGTCGGTATTTAATACAGCATGTGGTGTATGCCATGCCTTGTCTTAGTCGTTTTTGTTAATAAACGTTTTGTAAGCTAGTTTGTCATTGTATCTGTCATGATCTCCAGCTGGAGTGCCCATGAGCTCCTCTAGAGGGCACTCCATTCTGTACCTTGCCATTCACTCAGGACTCCCATTTCCTATAATCCTTTGCCCGGACTCATCAAGTGCATCACCTGTCTCTCATCAGATCTCATCATCAGTTCACAGCTGTCTCACATTAGTAGGAACTTATTATTGCACCACACCTGTTTCCTATCAGTGACACTATAAAGGTTGCACTCATCCACACACACATTGCACATTGTATCACCTGTATTGTCATGGTGTTCTCCGTGTTCCTTGCCTTGCCTTGCTTGTTTTTTGACCTTGGACTGTTTATTTTGTGGATTGCTCTTTGTTCCCTGGATTGTGATTGTTTGCTGCCTGCCCTGACCATTGCTTGTTTTGACCACTCTTGTGAATAAAAGCTGCATTTGGATTCTCAACTCCGTTGTCACGCCTCCCACGTTACAGTATCCTACTGTTTTATTGTTGTTGTGCTTTTTAATTAAGAATAACAATGAATCCATCTTTTGTTTTAGTCTTAAAAAGTGAAAGATGTGTTGATGTAAGCAAAACAGACAATTATCATTTCTTGTAAAATGTGACAAGATCGCAAATTCAAAAGTGAAAGCACCCGAAGCCCAGCTTATATCACAGCAAAAGAGTAACTCCCATTCACAAAATTCAAATCATAAGTAATACTACTGATGAAAAAACATAGGTTAATGTTCCCTAGTTTCCATATAACTATAAACTATGATAAAAGTTAATCAGCATGCATTGATTAATCCTATGTTGTAGCGCAATAAAAAAAATTGCGACCAAATCATGTGCTCTTGCTACCAACTGAGAAAGTTAGTCGCAAAAGAGTGACCAGTGGGAAGAATGAGTCTGGAGCCTTGATTGGCCTACAGAGTTTAGCTCTAACCTCAATTAAAGCTAATCAATGGCTTTTGAAAACTTCAGAAACTTCTAGCAGATTTATTGAGGCAAGTTGGTGCTAAACTCTGTAGGACAGCAGCTGACCAGGATCAGGTTTGGACACACTGGTGTAGGATCTAGCATACATGCATTACATATAAATGTTTTGATATTGATTGCTTTGTGCCATTAAACTGGGGTTAACTTTGTTTGTTTGTTTGTTTTCCACCTTAGACCTAATGGCACTGAAAGAGAAGAGGGAAGTACTGAATGAAACTGAAGAGAAAGATCAGTATGAGAAGCTTCATGATTTCATAACCGGAGAAAAGTATTTTTGTTCCTTACAGTCTGTAAAGACTTCCACACGAAGAAGAGCTCAAAGGATAGGAACTAAGAGTTATTTCACTTGCTTTCAGTGGGAAAAGATTTTTCATCCAGAGAAGATAACCTCAAAGTTCACTTGAGAATTCACACTGGAGAGAAGCCTAACAGATCCCCTCAGTGTGGAAAGAGTTCCAATCAAAATGGAAACCTTGATGTCCACAGGAGAATTCACATTATAGAGAGCCTTTTTACCTGCCAACAGTGTGGAAAGAGTTTCACTCGTAAAGAAAGACTTAACAGGCACATGAGAGTTCACACTGGAGAGAAGCCTTTCACCTGCAAACAGTGTGGAAAAAGTTTCAATCAACAAGGAAACCTTGACAGGCACATGGAAATTCACAATCGAGAGAAGCCTAACAGATCCCCTCAGTGTGGAAAGAGCTCCAATCATAATGGAAACCTTGACGTCCACCGGCGAATTCACACTATGGAGAGCCTTATCCCCTGCCAACAGTGTGGAAGCAGTTTCACTAATAAAGGAAGCCTTACCAAGCACATGAGAGTTCACAGTGGAGAGAAGCCTTACAGATCCCCTCAGTGTGGAAAGAGTTTCAATCAAAATCAAAACTGATGTCCACGGCACAGGCGAATTCACACATGGAGAGCCTTTTTTCCTTGCAATCAGTGTGGAAAGAGCTTCACGTCAGAACTAAACCTTAGGAATCACATGAGGATTCACACTGAAGAGAAGCCTTACACATGCCCTCAGTGTGGACAGAGTTTCAGACAACCTGGAAACCTTAAAGTCCACATGAGAGTTCACACTGGAGAGAAGCCTTTCACCTGCCAATGTTGTGGAAAAAGTTTCAGTAGACATAAAACTCTTGAAGTCCACATGAGACTTCACACTGGAGAGAAGCCTTTCACCTGCACACAGTGTGGCAAGAATCAGTCACGGTACATCTTGAAGCTCACATGAGAATTCACAGTGGAGAGAAGCTTTCCACCTGCAAACAGTGTGGAAAGACTTTCAGTCAACCTGGAAACCTTAATTACCATATGAGAGTTCACACTGGAGAGAAGCCCTTCACCTGCCATTGGTGTGGAAAGAGTTTCAGTCAACAAGGAAACCTTAATTACCACATGAGAGCTCACACTGAAAAGAAACCTACTGGAAAGAAATAAAACCTTTACGCCCTCAGGCGAATTGACACTATGGAGAGAGATTTTTTTTTTTACCTGCCAACAGTGTGGAAAAAGTTTCGCTCACAAACATAGTCTTAAAGTCCACATGAGAATTCACACGGGAAAGAAGCCTTTTACCTGCCCTGAGTGTGGAAAGAGTTTCAGTCAAAAATAATACCTTGAAGTCCATATGAAAATTCACACTGGAGAGAAGTTGCAACCAAAAGTACCACATGAAGATTTACTCATGAGGGACCTGTTTAAATATCATTAGTGTGGAATGAGTTGTACAGACAAGAAAAGCCTAGGAATCATGCAGGGACATCGGAGAGAAGCCTATCATGTGCCATCACTGTGGAAAGACTTTCAGAAACAAATCAAATCTTGAGTTTCACATAAGCTAGATGATGCATACATCTTCCGTAGAGCTGCTTTACAGCTGAATCGCATCTTGAAACATTCACATTGGCACCTAACTGAATTCAGTCAACACTGAACTGATTCTAATTGAATAACTACATTCGTTATCTTTTGTAGAACTATTTACAGCTGAATTCAGTTCAAACTGATGAACAGTGTAGCGTCTGGACCACTCCAACACACAATATATATTTTGTTAGCTAGATTTCACAAATACTCTGTAACACCCCAGGAAGCCGAACAGAACCCTGGTTTCATGGTAACCCGATACATTTACAACCTTGTGGAATGTGAGCAGAGACTCTCACTGCATTTTCCAGAGCAAGAGGAAAAATGCACAGTAGAAATTGACTGTTCTATTAATTAATTCATAGGAAAACCTTTTTTTTGAATGAACACACATTTTCTTCAGGCCATTGTGTGTATTATTGCTGTTTTGTATTAATCTGTTGTATTATAGACTATTTTTATTCGTGCTTACGATAAACCACTCATTCAGATAACCTTACATATAGCTTGTTTAGTATCTATGAATTCGCCTTCTGATGATCTAAACAAGAATGTATATTATTTGTTGGTACGTAGGCAATATATTAGTGCCCTGAGAACCTTGAGTATTTTTAATCAAAGTTCCAGATACTAAAGTACCATGTTTCCACACAAAGAGTCATAAACATTCAACAGGATCTCAATTGCCCACTTGGGATTCCGGCTTTTCTCATTGGATAAGCCATCTTGAGAGGCGGGGATCTTCTCTGACCTTAAAGCTGACACACCATGTGACCCGCCCAGTCGGTGGTTCGGTCAGAAGCAAAGATGAAGATGTGAGAAAAACGCTTCAGGATACCAAAGCATCTGTGCCAGGCCTTTTCTTCGTCCTAGTCCTTTCCATTCATCAAGTGACACTGACTCAAACTGGTTCTTTTCATCGACCCGAATTCAGCAAAGATCTACGGGAAGCTTTAAGATTTGCATCAGGAATCTCTTTCAGACTGCCGAGACTCGCTAAGTATCAAACTTAGTCTTATTCATTGATACATTAAGTATCAGTTACACCTTTTACAAAGGTGTGTTTGAACTCAGTATCTGACGTATCCCTGAAGGCTTTGATCTGTTGAATATACATGCAAATTGTTCCATAAAATCCATTCTTTATGCCTCTTTCTGTGCTGAGTTAAGCTTTAACCCTTTCCTAAACCAACTGTATGTGTGTGTGTGTGTGTGTCTATTTGTCTGTTTAGACCGGCTTAATTGTGTTTTATGTAGTATGTTAGACTAGTTTACGTGTTTATGTAGTTAATAAAACCTTACTTGTATCACACTTGACGTGTTCATTGTTTACTCATAACCGGAGTCAATAATCATGCCGATTTACGTTACAAACTTATAGAATTATACAGTAAGAAAGTTATTTCCTTTAACAAGGAAATTAACGTTCTTAGAATTGACAAGACTGTTGACCCTGAGTGGTCAGCTAAATAGCTACAGTGGATCTAAAATAGGAATAGTTAATTATAACTAGTTATGGTTAATTATTCATATTTCCCCATGAGCTGATTCGCTACAGATTTTGGTGGAGAATGCGGGCATGATAAAACGAAAGTTATGAGTTTAAACACTGGCAACTTAAAAGTGTGTGCTTGATAGCCCAGGTTAAAATAGGACGTGACTTCAGATGCCCGGTGGTGTCCATATTTGCTGGCTTGTTTAGATGCAGATAAATTGGGGGTTTGAATTGGTACCGCTATTATAATTGTGAGATTCTTTATGTATTTCATGCTTAATTGTATCAGTGTAAGGTTAATCTGATTTAGCAAAGAAACCCTAATTTCAGTATTAAAGCATGAATCTGTCTTGACAAAGCGTAAGTCTGAATCTCAGCTCAGCGGCATGTCCAAACTGTACCATAATGTAATATGCTTTAGTGAAGAAATCACAAAATTGCAGTATTGTTTAAATTGTTTCTTTGAAGAAGAAATCTCAGTACAGTTATATCAAGGTAGATTTGAGTGTTGCTCCTCTTTCTACAGCATAAAGGTTTTATAATTAGATTGAAGCATTTCATCTACACTTTGACTGTATATATATTCAAGCCTAGCAACCTGGTGGTCATTATTGTGTTTTACTCGCTGAGTGAAATTAAAGGTGTATTACTGTACTTTAGTACTCATATGTGAAGCAAACATAACTACATATATGTTTAAACCGGTTTTAACTTCCAGTAAACACGTTTTGTCAATTCTTTAAAACAAGTTGCAAGAAGTTTATTGTTTGCATTCGAGCAAGCACTCACCGAAATTCTTAGGTGCACCATCTTGAAGGCTGAAGCACCACTTCTCAAAACTGTGACTGTTAACATATACAGACTTAACGCGTTATTACACTGGCATGCACAATTGGTTCCGTGACAACAACTTTCACAGGAAGTGCTAACTTCAATAGCACAAACATCGCCATGTTTTGTAAACAAACCAACTTGGCATGCTAAGCTAACACGACTTAGCATAGTTTCATTGTAGGCTAAGCTACTCAAATAGCTTTAACAATTAGGGGTTAACACTCTTTAATTGAAGCTTTTAAATACAGCATGTGTGTATGCAGTGTGAAGTAATTTGAATTTAACCTAATCCCTGGTTTCTGATTTTTCCATTTCTCTTCCTTCTTTTTCTTTTTTTTCTATGTTTCTCAATCTTCAATTAGTCTCTGCGAATTTAACTATCTTAGATGTATCTTTCCTGAATGCTATTGCTTAGTTACTAGTTAATTAAATCTCAATTTAATTAAATCTTAACTGTCTATCGAGGAAAGACTCATTGAGGTATTGTGTGCTTTTAGTAACACACTAATCACTAGTGCTGCTATTTGTTCCTAATACCAGAATGATTACCTTGTTTTGTTAATAGCAGTCAGCTAATTTTAAATCCATTTACATGTTATGCCCCCTTGATGTTCTCTCTGAACCTCAAAAGGAACCAGAGACATTTTCTATTTTTGATTTGTTTATTTTCAAGAAAAAAAAAATAATAAGCATAATCTGTATAGAAATGCTCTCTTTTTCCTTCTGCTTTTCCCTTTTCTCTTTCATACCTCAGAGATTAAGCTTGTTGGGGAACCGTCAGCAAATTCTGAGTGATAATTTGACAATAAGAGTAGTCTTAAGTCATCAATCAAAACCCTGTTTACGCCCTTTTCAGCAAAACATATGCTGACCCAAAACTATTTTAGCATTCACACTCTGTTTTGATCTTGTAGTAGTCTCTAGCCCTTACTCTCAACACCAGTGTGTCAAAACGTTGCAGATGCTCAGACTAACTGCCCAGAATGCAGAACAAAGAGGGCTGGCCAGGCGTCGTGAGGAACACCACCTTACCCAGGCCCGACGACCACCTACTGACCGAAGCGGCTGGACGCGAGAGGGTGTGCCTCAGACTCATGACTCGGGCGAGAGTTGTGGCTACAAAAAGCTCGCCAAGGTCATCACATTCCTGGCCCACAACCTCATGGGTCTGAAACAGGAGGTAAATGATCTCAAGCAACAGATCACAGCGGTAGCCCACAAGGACCCCAGCAAAATGGAGTTACAGAAGGAAATCAATAGATTTAAAAAGGCTCTGACAGCTGCTGAACAGCAAGAGCACCTGGAAAAGGTAGCCAGAAAGGACCGGGAAAGGAAACACCCACACAAAATTAATATTAAAGCAGCAAATTCTGAGCTCTCAGACAAAGTTGCCAGAATTGAGACTCAGATCCAGCAGCTGAACAACACTCAAGAAAAACTTGACATGGTCCAAAGAGAACTCAGGTACTCTTATATGCTGCAAAAGGAAACGCAGTGGGAGAGACACCTTACTCCTGCATCCTCACTCAGCAGTGAAAACTCCCTTAGGTGCATCAAGCTACGAAGGGGGGAGCCAACACCTTCTGCTTAACAACTGACAGAACAGAACTGTAATACTTTCAAGCATCCCCGCAGCAGCGCATGATGTGACCCCCAGAAACTTTGACAAGCTAGCCAGAAAACAATAGTTTCCTACTTTTTGCAGTACGAGCAGTAATTTAGAACGGTTGAGTCGTTTTAAACATTGCTTGCAAGTAGACCCAATAATCAATCTTATGTGTCAGTTTGTTTCTAAGTTAGTAACTTCTTCTCCATGCGCATACCAGTTCCTAATCAAAACCAGATAAAATTATAGTTTGAATGTGCCTTCCTACAAGCAGTAGAGAGTTTTTAGTGCTATAATGTGTTTAAATCGTACTATAAGAAACTAACCTGACTTTAGCGAAGAAATCCTAATCTCTGTTGTTAGTGGAGCATAAGTATATTTTCTGACGACGAAATCTCGGGATTATCAGCTCATATAAATGGTACCAGAATAGATTGGTCTGATTTTGGGCGAAGAAATCCCTTTTTTCAGTACTGTGTAGGTGATCTGAGCGATGCTCCTCATTTCACTGATTTAAGGCCTTAGTATGTGTTATGTATCATTGTATTCATATCGACCCACTCATGTGAAACATTTACGTAACTCTTATACATGCGCGCACCAGGTTCTGAATATAATCAGATAAAACTATAGCTTGAAGGTGCCTTCCTACAGGTATTAGAAAGTTTCAGTGCTATAATGTTTTTAAATTGTACGATAAGAAACTAACCTGATTTTTAGCGAAGAAATCCTAATTTCTGTTGTTAGTGGAGCATAAGTCTATTTTCTGTCGACGAAATCTCGGGATTAGCAGCTCTTATAAATGGTACCAGAATGAATCGGTCTGATCTTGGGCGAAGAAATCCCCTTTTTCAGCACTGTGTAGGTGATCTGAGCGATACTCCTCATTTCATTAATTTAAGGCCTTATTATGTGTTACGTATCATTGTATTTCATTTTGACTCGCTCATGTGAAACATTTACGTAAAATTAATGTGTTATTCTAGCGTAGCTAACTACGGATCCACCATTGCCTGTGAAGTGAATGTGGTGTTTTGACTAATGAATGAATTTGTACGGGACATGCATGAGTTTCACATGCATGCTCACAGCAGTGCAAGTCTGTCCACCTGCACCTGTTGTGAGCTTGCATTGGTCTCCTAGCAACACGTGACCCCGGAAGTGTGAGCAGACTCTTCCGGTTAATCTGACAACAGCATCCACTTCACAGACCCGTGCGTAAACAAAGAATTGCGTGTAACTAACGCTAACTCTTAAGCTAAGCCCTTTACCTCAACTGCTAGCTGTTAGCATCTGGCTAACGCTTAGATAGGCGTGTAAAGTGTAACTTTCTAACCACACCTCTCTCTCCCTCTCTCTCTCCGTCACTCTTGGTGTCACTTCCTGTTGATGCCATCACCGGTCCCTGTGGGACCCACCCACATACTGGGTTTACTTGTGTTTATTTTTATTTTTGTTTTGACTTATTCTACCTCTTTTTAATTTTATTGCATTTACTTACATTTGTTTAGCACAAATGTACCAATTCAGCTAAATTGATTTGTATTAAATTTGAGATTTAATTAAATCAAATTTTTATTTATTTTTATTTTATTCCATTTTTATTTTTTTATTTTTATTTTGTTTATTTACTTTCCCCTTTTAATTTCCTACAGCTCTTAGG
Organism: Sinocyclocheilus anophthalmus; assembly: GCA_018155175.1. Classification (NCBI taxonomy): domain Eukaryota; kingdom Metazoa; phylum Chordata; class Actinopteri; order Cypriniformes; family Cyprinidae; genus Sinocyclocheilus; species Sinocyclocheilus anophthalmus. The sequence goes on along the minus strand of JADLZN010008402.1, from coordinate 5,320 downwards.
AAAACCCCCCCCCCACCCCCCTTTTTTTTTTTTATTTAATTTTTTTTTGTTGTTGTTGGGTTTTTACTTTTACCTTATTTTAGTTTTTTCACCATCACCTTCGTCGTTTTTGGATAGGATTACAGTATTTCGAGCAACTGTTGTTTCCTTAGCGATTTATACAGGTTATTAGTAGCATAATCCCTGTTTCCTCTCTACTTCTCCTCACGCCTCAGTGCCAGGCCTAATACGTTGAAGGGCAGCTACCATTGCAACACAATGTAGGCTAACATAAAACTAGAAACAATTCCCACTGTTTCTTTTTCTTTTGACGAGGTATTTGGTGGGTCCCTGCTAGTTTAGCTAACAGCCTAACCCTAGGGTTATGAAGTCTATTGCAGCATCACACACAAGTGAAACCTGCTTAGCCATATCTCTTAGAAAAAAACTAAAATAGGTAAAAATGTTCCTCTTTTTTTTTTTTTGAGTTCATCTTATTTTATTTCAGTTTCGTCATGGTGACCAACCCGTGAACCATCAGTAGTATAGCCCGGTCATCAGCTGACCCCTGCTTACGGCCCCTCAACAAAGTTACTCAAACTCTTCCTTTGTGTTCACGAACACAAAAACATAGCACCCTACCTCCTAGCTGCCTCTCACCAGCGATTCATACCTTCAAACGGCCTACACAGCTGTTCCCCTTAGAGATAGTTTAACACCTCTGTACGTACCTGCATTTGCCTTGTGTCTCTCTCTCTCTGGTGTTCCCACAAGTGTGCCAGTATGTCGCAGACATTCCACAGACATCCAGCCCTGGCAGCTCACCAGGACCACCTGGACACTCAGTAGAGCACTGTAATGGACATCATTCAGCTCAAAGCAGCCAACGACCTGCCATGGCAAAGAAAGGAACAGCGAGACTGCGACATAAGCGAACACTTGACCAGCATCATCCTCTCCTCGGCCCACACCCTCAAGGGCCTCAGACAGGAGGTATCTGAGCTGAAACTGCAAGTCACCGAATTCTGCAGAGAACTGACACCTGCTCAAAGAGAAAGCACAGAACGTATGCAAAGAACCTCACAGAATGGTGCGACAGAAAGAAATCACCAGTCTTCACAGAGGCTCTAACAGCTGCTCAACACCAAGCGCCGCTGGAAAAAGCCATCACACAGGACTTGAAAAGAGAACTGTTTCACACAAAGTCACTCTTAAAACAACATATGTGGAACTAAATGAGAGAGACACCACATCTAAGGCCTTACAAGGCCAGCTGCATTCAGCCAGAGCTGAGGTCCAAACCCTGACTCAGCAGTTAGAAAGGAGCTTGACTTGGTTCAGATAGAATTTAAACAGTCCTACCGACTGCTCATAGACTTAAGCAAAAGACAGCCGGTTGAACATCATGTCGCCAGCAGTGCAAGCCCTCCATGCTTGTGCACAGCTACGAAAGGGGGGAAAGGGAGCCAAAGCCTTCTGCTTGACACTTCACAAGTCAGCTCCCTGAAAACCTCTGCAGCTGCAACAAAAAAAAAATTTTCAGGCGAACCGAAGCAACGCAACGAGGTGAATTCAGTGTCACAAATGAACTGAAATATGCTTGCAGACCACAAGGTGAACAGACAGGGAAAACACGAAACATAATTTCCCCTGGTCAGCAGGCCCACCCCCTCAGCCAAGATTTTGAACCTGCGAGGGGGGGGCGAGAACCACTGTTCACACGTCACCAACCAGCACCCACAAGGGGGTGGGGCAGGGACCTTTCCAGAGGATCACTGCAGAAACACACACCGTGTGACCCCACAGACCCCAACGAGCTGGCCAGAGACAACACATCTGGCAACCTAAATACTCTCAGACCCAGAGTCTGAACACGGACTGATCGCTGCCCCAGACACCAAGCAGGGCCGGCGTGAAACTCCCCATGCTTACTACCACAGACTTTGACAAACTTACTCCAAGCTCACGATTACCCTGGGATGGTGGAGGACACCAGCTGCAAGAAGTCATCTGGGCATTAGGGCCTGCCGCACAATGCCTAATCATCAGCTGCGTAACCTGACACAGAAGGCCTTTAACAAGCACAAGGTCTCCACTAAAGGTGTTTGTCAAACCCACTGATTCTGAACTTCACAACTCAGAATCCAAAGCGGGCACCAGAAGGCACCCAGCAATGCCACAATGCAAAACCCTTCTACAGAAAGCCCCTAGCCAGAAGAGGACAGAGCCATCACCATGGCAACTATTTACATGTTTATGCCTGATTGAGCATCAGTTCGATTTGCTTCATCTCTAATTATGAATAAAGTCAAGCTTTTACAATCTTTAAGTTTTTGTTTGTGTAACTTTTCAACCCATATGTGCAGATTTTAAATACTGCATACTGGATTAGCAATTTTATCACTATTCATCCCTTGTCAAGGATTCCAATAAGAAAAATTGTACAGAATTCTAATTAGAATTTCTATCATATTTTGGAACCATTCCTATACGATTCCTATCTAGGACTTCCTGTACAAAGGATGTTGTTCTTATCCTGTTCATTTTCTTTGCAGTAGCTTGTTTGCTGAGACGATGTTCATTAAAGGGAATGATTTCATTAGGATGCCAGTGGATCCCAGAAAAAAAAAGTCCTATAAGAATCTCATTGAAATGGTTCCAAATTATAATAAAAATTCTAATTGGAACAATATTCTTACTGGAATCCTTTAGGATTTTTTGATAAGTAATCTTAAAGGTATCTGATAAACAGTTCTACGCTGTAAATGACACTGTATCTTCCTTTACCAAGCTTTTCCTGACTTTTTTCACAGCACTTATAAAAAAAGTGCTACTTCGCATTTGCTTCTTACTAAAATCAATGTCACTTGGCTACTACAAATCTCTGTAGTGCGCTTTTAACCACTAGATGTCGTGCTTCGTCTGGAGACCAGCCGGCCCGCCTCGGTACAAAGATGCAAGTGCAAAAAATCTTTACCTGCTTCTTTTCTGCTTAATGTTAATAATGAGATGCCACTATTTATATTTTCGGAGTTTTAAGGAGTCCTGTTTGACCCAGGTATTTAATACGTTTCATTATGTGCTACTGAGTGCAAAAGCGTCGAAAGCATTTAGCCAAAAAAACAATTAACTGATAGCATCTGAACATGAGGACGGGTAGCTCTGTTTCCCTCATTTAAGACGGGCTCCATATCGTTTCACATCCTTTATGAGTCTTGAAATGTTTTGCTAGCTTATACGTCTCAGTAAAGCTGTGTTTTCATGTCTGGGGTCTGTGTATAAGCTACAGAGAGGGAGCGGGGAGCGCGGCAGGTGTGTGCGCTTGCTAATTACATTTCTGACGGCTTCTTTGTCAGTAATTACTTATGAATAATGCATGTTGCTTTGAAACGATGATCTCTTCATTGTTAAATTTTCAAAACACTGATTAATTTAAATGACATTCCCAAAAAAAAAAAAAAAAAATAATGCTCTCTCTCTTTCTCTTTGCTTCTCTCTCTAACAAAAGTGTGTACACAGTGTCCATCCTGTTCAGCTAGTTTCAGAGCATTTGTGTTAGGCCTACCTTGGAAACATTTACATATGCAGCTCTCAGCTCCTCCACCTGAACCATGTTTACATCGTTTTACAGGAAGGGTAAGAGAAGTCCTGTTTTTATAACAGGTAAATTGATATCTTGGGGGGGGAAACTTGTCAAGTACTGACTTATACTAATCTCACTGATGGTATCGTCCCATGAGGCCATGTTAGGGATGCAAAGCTTACCTTTGATGTTCTGTGCATTTTGTTTGAGTAACTTTTATTTCATGTCCATCAACTCTTTTTAGTCTGGCCAGATGTTAGAGCAAAGAAGAAGAAAAAAGGAGGTTCTTCTCAGCATAGAGAAGTCCGCACTCTTGTAGTAGTTATAAGTGGAACATTTTCCTTCTTTCTGTCTGGCTCTTAGAAAACGTATGTATGCATATTACAAATATACCTTTTAAACTGTAGACAATGAATATATAATGCAATAGTGGGTTGGTTATGATTATGTTAATCGCAGAGTGGTATATAAATAAGTAGAACCACAATAAATCTTCAGCCCGCCAGCATGAGAAACCTTTGTTAATCCACCGCTCATGCTATCAGTTGGTGTTGCCTCACTAGGAGTCCAAATCATTAGTTGTAAAAATGATTTAATGTTCTATTACAATAATCTAAATTAATGCTTAGTGAAATAAGAATAGATTATATTTTAAAAATGTAATTTAAAAATAGTTTTTATTATTATTCTTTAAAAGATTTTTTTATTATAACCCCCCCCCCCCCCCCCCCCCCCCCCCGCCCCCCCAAAACCAGCACTGGGCACAATTCTTATTACTTATGGAGTAATTAATTCATGTATTGACATTCCAAGTTTGTTAATAAACATTTTTGGAAAACAAGCATATTTAGAGCATTTTATCGTATTTAGAGCAAAATATACCAGTGGAAATATTATAGCCTAATCTATATGAGGTCTCTATTATGAAAGGAAAAGTAAGCATTTGTTTTGTGTTTGTGCTGTGTGCAAAGCAAATAGGGAGGGTTATGAAATGGATAATTTGGTTTCTGTATCAGTAGCATGTCAGTAAACGTCACACAACACACATATACACACAGTACAGGAATCACAATTTAATACTTCATAATTTAAGAATTCATGCAGTTGAAGGTGAGATTTGATACAGATCACTGGTTGTAAAATGCACCGTTTTCCTGGAACTCAGTGGTGTGTATATATCCTCATGCTTTCACACTCTCTTTCATCCAGCTACACAAAGTGACAACTTCTCAGGTTTAATACTTTTCCTGTTTAATTTTAGAATGTAAATCCCCTGATTGTGCCGTTCTGACTGATTAAGGTGCACTTCTGGATTCTATTGCTGAGAAGAAATCTTGTCTGCGTCATAGTGTGCTCTTTTTCTGTGATGTGTGTGTTGATCGTTTTCTTTCCAAAAGTCTTAGGCTCAATATCAAAACTTAATGTTCACATTAAGTAGTTTTAAAACAATAATGTCAAACCATGAGTACTCAGAACTAGATTTGAAATCCCTACATTGTTGCCATTTTCATGGATTGCGTAAGGAGTGCTCGAATAGACGTGTAAATGCTGAATCCGCGGTTCCATGTTCCCCTCCTGGTTTTGTTATATTTGGCATTAATTACCAGCCTTCTCAGAAGGCAAATGTACATGATCTCTTTGACCTTTTGTATGCGACAAGTATTCTCAAAGCTTTTAGGCTTGAACCTATAGGGCACACATGCTTCTGATTCCCATAGTTATAATGTACTAACAGAGAGACGGCAATTCGAGACATTC
>JADLZN010008401.1:0-133578 GCA_018155175.1 Sinocyclocheilus anophthalmus | reverse complement strand
AATAGTATTAGTTTATTATTATTATTATTATTACATTATTATTATTTGGTCTTTCAGTATTCAATTGCCACTAGATTAAAGCGGAACTAGTAAATCAGTCACATCAGCTTGCAGAACTGATGCTCATTAGTGTGATTTATAGTGTGAGAATTGTAGGGAATAAAACACAACTGTTGAAAATAAATAAAGGTATTAAACCGTTTATTTGCCAAGTAATTATGAAAAAAATAATTTGTAGGCTATATACGGGTAAAGAACAAATGATAGTGCTTAAAAAATTACTGTAATGATGACAAGAATGTTTAAGTACATCAACATATACATATATATATATACTGTAAAGGAAAAAAATTAAACAAAAAAAAGGATAGTGCTTCATAATTTTCCATTTTATTTATCTGCAATTATGAACTTAATTAATACCAATTATAAATAAAATAATGACATTAAAATAAAATAACATTAATAAACATTAACATTTTACAGTAGCATGTGTTACAACTTGCATAGAAAATGTTATTATATTATGTCAAATATATACATTTGCAAATCCAAACTTTTTCAAGGGGGATTTATGGTCGCAACCTGGCAACCTCGTGATCCGGCAGGCAAGTTCGAGCTTTCCTTGTCACGTGACCTGCCAGGCTGCCCGCTGTGGACACGAGTAACCGCCACAGGTTCGCGGAGGAGGAGTTCCAGCTGAGACACCTGGCAACCCGTGACCTCTCGCCCCATCAGAGCAGGTGGAAACCCGACAGCGAAGCAACCGAGCCACCTCGTTGTGAGAGTTTGTGGACCTGACAGAGTTTGCCTGACAGCCGCGAGGTTAACCCGAGGGAGCTGCGTTTACAACTCTTCCCGGACTCCGACAAGTTTTATGGAGGGGTTTTATTAATACATCCACACAGGTAAGGCGTTTTCAGTTTCAGTAATGTCGTGATTAATAATAAACCGAGGTGTTTTGATGATTAGCCGCTAAATGCTAATTTACTAGTTTCAAAACATCAGCAGCAAACAAGGAAACCGTGACAATAAACAGTTCAAAGAGCACGTAAACACCCGGATATACAGAGCAACACTTTCAAACACAAACCAACTAAAGAATATGTGTGCGAGTGAAGTTGTCATGTAAGTTAATGATAAAGAAAGTGACTCGTTTTGAATCAGGTTCAAGTGCTTCGCCTTTCCAGCTTTAACACTGATGCGTAGCCTGTGTAGAATGAGTGTGAGTTTGAGTTTGGGCTGAAGTGTCTCCACTGAGGGTTGACATCGCATTCTCCACATGGTTTCTGTTGTCCTGGGCAAGTTTGAGCAGGTCCAGGTGACTTCGACACCCGCAGGAAGAGCATCCTCAGGGGTTGTTTTCTGCTGGAGACGGGTTGGACCCACATAAAGCAGGACCTGGCGTAGCGTGCTGCTGTCCTAAATCCTGACTGATTGCTGTATTTGTTGTACAGTTCAGGGAAGGTTGCACTGCATTTATGCAAACACCGTGAAACTGAATGTGGCTGTTTGGTGCATCTGAATGCACAGTGAGTTAATCATACATCAAAATGTGTGCTGTTGCAGTGATTTTGTTCAATCAGTGGCCTAGTTCAAGCTTGAGTGTGTCCCATTTAACCTCTATTCATCCTGTCCGTGCATCTAGTAATGAGTGTCAGACAATGAAGGATTGTTTCGCTCCGCTCAGAGCTCCTGATGCTCTTTAGGATGCTGTAAAACTGCTGTTGTGATGGCGTTTTAGTGGCCTGAGCTCAGGCTGTCTGTGGATGTGTTAGCAGCGTTGTGCAGTTGATGGTTAACTTGTGAGGATTTAATGGATAATGAGAGGATTCGCGCTGCATGATTATTATTTTTTTTCACGGTATTTGTTCACAAAGGTGTTTGTTCAGCTCTGCCTGGTTTGCAGAGTTTAACTAAACCGAAATAATCTTCACACACTGGCCTTTTCCACAAAATAAAACCTAGCGTTTCCTTCACCGTGCCACAATAAAATAAATTCTGTCTTACCCAGGTTTGCGGAAAGAATTGCAATCAGAATGCAATTAGGGCTGGGTATCGATTCGGATGTCCCGATTCGATTTCGGTTTGTTAAAATTATATTCAGTGAATATAGTTTTAATACAAATGCTATTGATATTTCTAAAAAATTAACCGTAAACATCAGTTTACAAATGGTGAATTAATAAAAAGAAATTAAGAACCACATGCCTGTATTTTAAACCTATTCTTTTTTTTTTGTATAGGGTCCTTTTTAAAGGCCCTATAAAATGTTCTTAATTTTTCTGGTAATCAGATGAAGGCATAAACCATTAATTTATCCTAATTGTTACCACAAAGTGCTGCACAACAGAGGTTTACTGTTAAAATTAAAAAGAAAACCGATGTGATTATTCCTTTAAAAATAAAGATTTATTAGCAGTAGTAGCATTGAGTCTTAAGACTGCTAAATAGTAATATATTCTGACAGTTTAATGTTAAACTAAACTTTATTTTGACGGGTTGCCGTGAAGAACTTGCAGCTGCTGTGTATGTGATATGACGGTAGTTTTCTCAAATGAAACGGTAAAATGCTAATGAAGTGACTCTCAGAGCAGCTGGAGATGACATTCGTGTTCATATCATCATATATTGAGACGGCAGAAGAAGCTGAAAACACCGCGAGCGTCATCCGCGCTTTAGTATGTGTGTAGTAAACAAAACAGTGCGCCCGCGCCATCCACCATTAATTCATTGATAACTCAGGGCTCCTTAAATCAGGATATCGATCTTCCGCCGGTTTAAACTTAGGCCTCACCTGAGCATTGCGAATCCCGCGTATGGCCATGATAAGCGCTGAATGAATGACAGGCTTTCTGTTGAAACATCGCGCAAGGTAAATAAGGGTGACATCTAGTGGAGAAGACTAATGATAAGATTCACGTTAATCAGATCTTGTTTTAAATGTGCTGAAATAAATCCCCTAAAAGATTGATTCGCGGCTTTTGAGAATCGATAAGCGAATCGAAGTCATTAAAAAAAAACGTTACTTCGAAAATCTTTTTTTTTTTTTTTTTTTTTTTTGCCCAGCCCTAAATGCAATGAGATAAAACTACTTGGTACAGTAAAATAAAATGAAAATGCAACAATTTGATTGCCATAAATCGCGAAAGCAAACATATACAACTCTTCAAAAGTTTGGGGTTAGTAAGATTAGTATTTATAATCATTTTTTTTTTAAATTAATGACTTTAATTGGCAGGGATGTGTTAAATTTACCAAATGTGAACATGAAAACTATGTAAAATTCTCAAATATTTCTTTTTTCAAATAGGCCTAGATTCTGTTCTTTTGAACTCTCTATTAATCAAATAATCCTGAAACCGCTCTACATGCCCACATGCAGCAGCTCGACTGTTTTTAGCAATTGTATAATATAAACGGTGCGTTTCCACTACAGCGTCAAATCTGCACTCCGTGCCGCTGGCAACACTACAACGCCACTGCTTTGGGGCATTTCAAATTTAGGGCGGAGCACGCCTCTGGAAACAATGTTTACACCCTGTTTGCACCAGCGGACAGAGAGCGTGTGTCGGAAAATATGTCGCGTCAACCCCCCTCCCCCCCAAAGCTGTAAACTAGGGGAAACACTGTATCATCTGCGATAATATCATGATTGTTGTTTAAATGATGTGCGATTTTGTTATTATAGACAAAACACTCCAACAGAGTGCACGCATATATAATGTGATGAAGTCTAGTAGACTTGTGCATGAGGCATTTACAGTGCGTTCTTTCACTGCACGATTCTAGTCTATTAACTGCGTTTAGAATGTCACGAAATTTAATATATGGGCATAAAATGTGTATAGTTAATAATCAATATGACACAGAGTGCCGTTTTTGCTTTCTTTTTTTTTAAATCAGCTTGATTACAAATGTGATAGTGATTTTATACAAAAGTCCAATAAACATGTATTTAATAGAGACTTACGTTTTAGACAAACCGTTTCTTGTTTTTGCTCTATTTTGACAAGAAAAATAATTCCAAACACAGCCACAGCACTGTTTTGCGTCTCTGAGCAACATGAGGTGTTTCGTTCTTGAATGAATCAAGCGTTTAAATGATTTGGTTCAATCGCAATTACTTGCTTATTAACATTGACTTGCTGCCACCCGCTGGCGGTTTTAATTTCACATTTAAAGTATCTTTTCCTTTTTTAAATAATTTCAAATGTCAGTATTCAAAGTTTTTTGTTTAAAATATCAAAACATAATCTATGCACTTGTAACTGCAGGTTAAAACATAACATGTCCCTGCATTAAACAGTGTGTACACCTAATGGCGTGTTCACACCAGACGCAAGTGTAATTATTCGCGCGAGTTAGGGCTGCACGATAAATCGAAATGGAATCGAGAACGCGATTCTACAGAAGCTGCGATTGTCATGCGTATCTCTTAGTGAAGCACTGTTCTGTGATCATCAGTAAATCTCCATCCAAAGGCCAGAGGGAGCGCTCTCGCGCTGAAACTCCAAATACGCCCCGCAGAAGAAACCCAGAAAATGCATATTGCTGCAGCTGAATAAACAGAAGATTCAACTGCTTTCATTGATTCAACGTGACTAATAAACACACGACTACGGCAATATACGTTTAGCTTAGTGTAGCATGGCTACAGAGATGCTGCGATCAATAATAAAAATAATAGTAGTATCAGTGTATATATACAGTAGTAAAATGTAACACACACATTAATGCAGGATCCTAACGTTACTCATTCTCCTCTGGATGGTGCTGTGAACCCAGACACGTTGGTGTTTGACTTTCCATTGTATTTGGGACTTTTTGACAACAGGTACAAAACAGCGAGTTTAGTTATCTCCAGCATGGTTGATCGCGCTGTTTTTGTTTGCGCGAGTGACACGAAAAACATCCCGTGAGTAATCTAGAGCGAGTGTCTGGTGTGAACACACCATAAGTGCCACTTCACATGCAGCTTCTGTTTTTCATCTTTATTGCAAAGACACATTTAGTTGATACTGATTTAATTTGCTTGGTAACAGCCCAAATGTCTTATTTTTCTAATTGACTGATTAAATGTAACAATTTGACTCAAAGATGATGCACACTTTTAGAAAAAATGGCTTTATAAAGGTAAAAATGCACATAAAAGGTAAAAATCAATTTAACTTATTGGAAAATATTCATTTCTATCACTGCTGTGAACCGACCACCACACAGAATATGAAGAACATCAAAAACTTTAGGAGTCAGCTGTTCATGGTAGTGGCACTATAACACCTTCACTTCCTCAAAATATGTCCTAATTAATCGTATCGTAAAATCAAACTATCGAGAATTCCATTTTTTGCATACGTACACACCCTTATGTACAACAAAACCGTACACATCCAGTACACTAATGTTTTCATATCATTATACGGTAATTAATTTGTTGAGATGCTGCATTAGTGGAGAAAAATAGTATGTTTGCTTGCTAGGCTGAGAGGATGCTAACTTTAGTAGTAGTGGTTACAATAATGTGACGAACACATGCAAGTCCGACCCAAATGTTTGATCATTGTCATGATTGTTGCCATCTATTTGCATTAGTTTATCTCCAGCTGGTCACTTGTTTGCATTCATTAGCCAGAATGCATGAAACATAAACGTCGAATTTCAAACTCATGCCACCTTTGTTCATTCTTGACCTCTTGTAAACCTCTGCCTGTGATTAAATAAACTGTTTTGAACTGCTGCTTGCATTGAACATTTTTATCGTTCAGTACTGGTATTTTTTTTTCGGCACTATTTTTAGTTTTCAGTATCCTTTTTAAAAACTATTAGTTGATTAATCGGTTATCGGCCAGTGCAGTCCAAGTTAGTTAATGGTATCAGTAAAATACACCACAATACAACACATTAGTATCAGTCAACCTTTACTCCACAAACACGGCTTAACAGTGATGCATAGAAAACAAGCTTCCGTCAATTCTGAGTTCCTACCGGCAACCAGGAACATGTCTCTAAATGGAAAATGTAGTTCTCGGGGAAGGCCCTTATGGCTAGTTCCTATAACTACTACCCACTGCGAAGTTTACGCAACTGGCCCCAGATCATATAGACTATGTTTATGATACATTCATGTAGCCTAACAGCCTCTTTCCTCATTGCATGGAAAACTGCACACATTACTCATCATCTGAATATAGTCTTCTATAAAAGCTACTCCTTTATTGCCGCATTGCCAGTTTCAGTGTTTTAGATCTGTGCCATGTGTGTGTGCACGCATGCTGCTGGTCTGAGCTAAAAAAAAATCTAGTTTGTACTTTAAACTCTCACAGCTATGTAAATACGGCAGTGACACCGGGTCACTTTACACAACCAGTCAGTCCAGTTCTGTCTCATTTTTGACAGGCTTTCGGCGCACAGCAGTTTCTCTACTGTGAGGACGTTTCACTCATTCATGTGGTTGGTTATGCTTATTAATTTGATTAACATATGCCTGCAGTCCATGTTAGCACCGGCTGTCTGGTGTTTGCTCTTACATTTTGTATAGTGTCAGTAAAATGGTGGCCTAAGGTGTTCATTGCTCATGTTTCCTACACTAGGGGGAGCATTACAAAGCTGCAGGAGTGTCAGTGCACGCAATGCTGGTGTTGACCATTTTATTGCTTCACTTACTGTTAAGATAGAAATATATCATTGCATTATAATGGGCTTTGAATGAATGTAAGGTGAGTTTCTGATCAGTTGTACTTTTAAAAGCCATGTTGGCTGTATTCAAATATAGATCAAAGTATCGAGATGCGCATGAAAATAGCATTTGATTTTTTGCACAGCCCTAGATCAAAGCATTTTAAAGCAAGGCAGCTTTTATTTGAATATGGGCAGGGCTGCCAGAGAATTGTCAAAGCACAGACCTGTAACAGTCGGTTTTCCTCAGAGGTCATTTGTCTTAACATGCCCTCTGTGAGCGTGTACTATTCAAGATAACTTCTTTAGCGGCGCTGCATTTTTTCATAACTGTGTACAGTGTTCATGAGCCGCCAAACCAGTTTGATGAAACGGGTTAGACCATGTGCCTTACAGATTTGTTACCGCCTTAATTCTGTGTTCCATCTGCACTTTTTTGTACACTTTTTATTTGTTTGTTTACCCTCATGTCAGAACTACTGAAAGAATGATTGATTAATTAATTTTATTTCTGCATGACAACTCGTGTCTGTCATGTTTTGTGTAATGTGCAGAATAATATTGTATCTTGTGTGTTTCAGTTTTTGTTGATTCTTACATTCAATTTTAAAGCCCAAAGTATACTTAGATTTTTTTAGACGTATGCGTACAGTACCAGTAATGTAAATTTCATTTTTTTTGCACAGTATGAGTGCAGCCAGATATTTCTAACCTCGCCTGCTCAACTTGTATGCACCTTCAATTATTATTATTATTTTTTTGTAATTTGTCCACAAGGTGACAACATTGGCTCGGAAGGAAACAGAACAACAGCAACAACAAACTACTGGTGATGAAGTATCTTTACTTTGAAAGGCTGTTTGTTCAGCTGTACCCTTAGCATATGCACTGTAAAAAAAAAAAACACTTTGGGCTTAACACTAGTGATGCACCAAAATTTTGGCAACCAAAATTATTTTTTGAAATCATTGATTGAAATAGTGATGTTTAGTTATTGCTTCTCCAATTAGGCCTAGTTCTTTTTGACTGTGTCCAGGGTTTCTGCATGTCATAAAAATGTTTTAAAAAGTCTTGTTTGTCTCTTCCACAATTTAAGGCCTCAAAAGAAATGTTGCATTAAATGTATATCTGTAAATTTGTTTTCCGATATTAATCTAAACATCCTTAAATCAGGATTTGCTTGATGCATGTGTAAAATGAAGTCTTGTAAAACTGAACAAAATTAAGTGAGTTCTTGCTAAAAATATGAACAAATATCTGCCAATGGGAAATGAAAACTTGTTTAACCTTATAATTTAGCCCATGCACTACCAAATAATAACTCTTGTTTGGATCATAAACTCACTTCATTTTTATTGATCTTATTTTGCTTCTCAAGTAAATATATCTAATTTGAGGATCTTTAGACATTTACACTGGAAAACTGTTTAAGACAACTTTTACACTAGAACGTGTCGTGTTGTGTTTGCTCTTAAAAAATCGTAAATTTTTAAATTGACCTAAAACTTGCTGAAGCCCTTTGTTTAGTCAGTATAGTCAGTGGTTAATAGATAATTGCTGTTTGTTTTTACATTCTCTCGTCAATGACCACTGGAGTGCTATAGAGAAAAGATCGTCTATTTGTTTTGCTATTAGTAGGATAGGGTTTCATTAATGTTGTCATGCATGGTTGGCACATCCTTTTTCACTGCTGATGACTGATCCTCAAATCATCCATGTAAATGTGGTTTCTGACTTCTCCGTATGAGGCTTTCATGATCAGCCAAGTGCACAACTTGTCCATGAAACATCTGTATACATATAGAAACACCTGCATTGGAAGGACAACCTTAAAGCTTAAACCTTTTTAAATCACAGTATGATGCAGATGTTGTAAATACTTTTATGGAATCACATGAAATGTTCCTTGTGTGTCACTGGCAACAAAGATGGTATGGTGTACATACACTACCTATAATAACATGTTTTTAATGAAACTCAGCATGTGATTCCCTATGAACATGCCTACCTATCTTGATCACATGTGAGGCAGCAGCTGAGCTGTCCTAGTGACAGTGTGACGCTTCAATCAGCTTGTGACGATGAAGGATCTAGATTAGATCTGCTGTCCTTGATCCTGCTCTGGGTGCAAGGGGATATTTCACATCTGCTGTTCCAGGGTTCATAGGGCACATTAGTCTGGTGCTTAAAGCTGCTCCAGCCGTATAGAGAAGACAAGAGAGAGACACGTTTTGTTTAAAGAGGCTTATTAGTGGAGGCCCAACAGCACACTATAGAAACAAACAGCATGCATGGCGTATTCTGTGCTGATTCTGATTCTGTGAACAGCAGCGACACTTCTGAATAAATTTAGCAGTGCAGTTACAGGGAAGCCAAAGCGTTTAACTTTCTGCGGAAGCGCAAAAGGCAAAAAAAAAATTCATATGAAATTGATTTGATTACCCGCAAGCAACTGTAATCACCTTTCCTCTAGTAAAAGTGCTGACTGTTTAATCTCAGCTAATTATTTAGTTATTCATTAGCAGTGGTTGAAAGAGTACTGAAAATTTGTACTCAAGTACAAGTACTGTTACATTGCTGAAATAATACTCAATTACAAGTAAAAGTACTGGTGTCAAAACAGTACTTAATTAAAAGTACAAAGTACTCCTCTCAAAAACTACTCAGAGTACTAGTTACTTTTTAGCCGGCGATATTTAATGAATTACAAGGAAATATTAATTCATTCATATCAAAGATATATGTGGATCATAGCTACTTTGAACAAAACCCACTTTCATCTTTTTGACAAAGTACGTGAATTAGTGGTTATGATACAGGAATTTTTAACTTCAATACCTTGAAAAATATCAAAGTACCCATGAAGCGGAAGTTGCGACTGACTTCAGTGTTGTGATGTATTTCTGAGTGAAACGGAATATTGAATAAAGGGCGTGGTTTTATTGTGGTGCACCTCCACTCCACCTCTTGCTCGTAGCAGATTCACGGTTGGATAGTGGTTAAGAATATCTGCTTGTTACAAGGTTATTTTCGTAAATTAATACTAAAACCAAGGCTAAAACGATTGATGAAAAAACAACTTCGTAAACTGAAATAAAATAAAAAAAATGGCAAAATAATTCAAAAACTAAAACGAAACAAAACTAACAACAGTTATTGAAAAACTAACTGAAATAAAATAATAATTATAATAGTTTTCGTATTCATTACGTTCTCACCCCTTGGCGGAAAAATATAGGAGCTGTGTGGAGGTTTAGGGAAATAGGAACCTACCTGTAATGGCGCATCGCGCACATGGGGTTATCTGATGGAGAGACTGCAAAGCAGTTTAAAATCTGCACGGGTCCTGTTTGGTAAACTTGCACCAGCAGTACTTAACAGAACACCCGACCCATTATCTGACAGCAGCACTAATTTAATTCTCTACCAGACCAGAACTGTTTGACAAAGACCGCAAGTCGCGACCCGAACCGCACTCGCATTAAAGGGGTCATATGATGCTGCTAAAAAGAACATTATTTTGTTTATTTGGTGTAATGAAATGTGTTTTAAGGTTAAAAAAACATTATTTTCCCACATACTGTACATTACGTGTTTCTCCTCTATCCCCGCCTTTCTGAAATGCGTCGATTATTACAAAGCTCATCGTTCTGAAAAGCAAGGTGTGCTGTGATTGGCCAGCTATCAAGCGTGTGACGGAAATGTTACGCCCCTCACATCCTGTTGATGCCGTGTCCCGGCCGAAGCAACGAGACAAAAACATTAAAACCATTACAAACGAGGCATTTGTTGCATCCAGTGGGGACATAATTACTGATTATAATGACTTCTACTGTCTTTTTACGCATTGCATCGCGCAGCGTAAACATAAAACCACGTCTGCATTTGTGATCAGAGAAATGACAACAACAAGCTCTACTCTACACTGCTCAAAACTCGCGTTTTTGAATCATCAGTGGCAAATCCTTTAAGTGAAAACGTATTTACAGACTGTGAGTCAGAACTGCCGCATTTTAGTCTAACATTACTCTCTCCCAGTATCAGGAAACAGTCCTCCATAAAATGTTGCACACATCTGAATATTTGGGTTGTAGTGTTCTGTAACAGTGTTGTAAATACAACTTAACCACTGATTGTAGTCGTGTCCTCTTTTGTCATACCAAACAAAGTAGTGTTGCTTTCACAACGAAAACACAGCGTCCTAGTGTGAGGGGAAGCCCCGCTTAGCGTGCGCTGAGGGCCCGGGATAGAGTGACTGAGGCGGCGGGCCTTGAAATGGCGTTGGCCACCCCCCAAACTATTTCGACGAAGGAGCGTCCGGAAGGACATGTGACGAATCCGGGCTGGACTCCGCTTCGTCCTTGGTGAAAGCTGATCCGGCGATCCACAGTGCAAAGTTTTTGTATTTCCTCAGCAACCAGCACGGATGACGAAGCAGATATCATCCTCTTTTGGAAGACCAAACAAAGTAGTTTCGATTTCACAACGAAGCACACAGCGTCTTCTCGACATGGCGGCAGCAACAATACTATTGCGAGAATAAAAGTTACGCCGCCTTTATTTGCGTGAACATTTGGCGTTATGCAAATCTTCCCACATCTTGGTAGACATGTGGGGGCGTGTTAGAACGAGGCGCTTTAGGAGGGCGTAGACAAGTCTTAACTTTTATAAAGAATCTCTTTTTGGATTTGAGACTTTAGTCTTTGTATCTTTACAGATCTTCTTTATGCACCAGAGCTTGTAACACTCCAAAGAGAAAAGACAAATTTAAATTGCATCATATGACCCCTTTAAATCTATTACATCAGGTAAGCAAGATTATTTATTTTATCATGTAGCACAAGCAATCAAACCAACATTAGGCTTTCTAAGTTGGTGCTTTGAAGAAAAATACATGCAGCGCAACATAATTAACAGAAAATAAGATGAGAACGTGCATCCTTTCTGTAAACAACACAAAACCTTTGCCTAGCATCTTGTGATCACTCTGGGCCAGCTTTTGACCATGTTCAATTGTCAAATCGCCTCCAATACACAAGCTTTAATTAGAGATCCGACGATATATCGATTTACCGATATTTTTCCCGATATTTAAGCATTTCACAATAATCGGATATCAGTTTTGTAATATCGGATTCACAGATAAATAGTGCCATCTTGTAGATGTTTTGAGAATTGCGTGCAGGATCGCCATTGCAGTGCATCTGAGGGGAGACGAGACAACAATGGCGTGTAGGTACTTGATTTTCTGTAAACTTTATTTAACATAACAGCCATTTATGCACAAATTAGATGTATTACATAATTGCCTGATATGCAGTTTATGCAGCTTGGCTTGAAGAAATAGAGATGAACTCACGGAGTCACGCAAGATAATCCGTCAAGTTCTGTCCCAATAAAGACGTAACTTTGCTTGAATTAAATAATATGCAGCCATGAATTTGCGCATGTTGGAAATAAAAGTGCTGAGTTTAATTCTCTCTCTGTTGTCTATATGCTCATCGTATCATGAAGGCGGAGTCATGTAGGCTAAGATAATCTGTCAAGTCCTCTCCCAATAAAGACGTAATTTTGCATGAGTTAAATAATACAGCCACGAATGAGCGCATGTTGGAAATAAAAAACACTAAATTGACTTCTATGTGTCTGTTTCGAGGTATTACTCTATCCTTCATTAGTCTCGTGAAGCCACTTTCCATACACATCAATCGTGCTCTCCTTCTACATTATCCTGATTGAGACCTGTTCACGCACCGGTTTGATGCTCAGAAATACTCCCAGTCACACGGCACAGCAGGTACTTTTTAACAAGATTGCCCTTGTTTAAAACAACACCCTCATGTATTAACATTTACTATATACAATTATTTCGCTAAAAACTCTCAATAGAGACAACCTAGAATTACTTATTTATTATCTCCCAGCGAGCGACTCGCAGTGTGGTATCGTCTGTGTAAATGCCTAATAACTGCGCGTCGCATGCATTTCATAATCTAAACGACAAAAACATTATTAGTACTTCGCTTAACAGGATGTCCAGTCTGGGACTGCATAAATATGATTTTTTGTTTGTTATATTCATATTCCAGAGAAGATTATTCATTGATTAACTTATCCATTGAATTTCGTGACTCTGTAGCTATAAACAGCTTATAAACCATACTAACCTGTAGTTTAAAATGAAGTTAATATGCTCCGGTCCTTTATTTTATTTTTCTCCATTTAAAATTAGACCTTCCTACTGTTTTTTGCTTATTGTAATATAGTGTTGCTGCTGAATGCTTTTAATAAAATGTTTTTTTTAAAATCGTTTTATTGTGAAGAATTTAAATTTAACATAAGACTAACTAATTTTTCAACACCTTTTTTTTAGATGACTGCCGGAGGAAAAATCAAAGTTAAGTATGTTCTTACTTCACTCAGTTATTTATTTACTTTATAACAGTAAATATCGGTTCTGCATATTGGTTATTAGGCACATAAACATGCAAATAATTGGTAACGGTATCAGATTCAATATCAATATCGTTCTATCACGACTTCTAATTCTTCATACATGAAAACGAACTTCAAATATAAGCCTTTACTGTTAATGCGATTGCCGTTTTATGAATTCGCATTAGGTCCCAGTTTTGATTGATGCCGGCTGTTACGGAAAAGTGAGCAAGACACAAAAGTTACAATATCAGATTATGTTTTAAATAAGAAAAGATATATACCAAATCAGTCTTGCATTTATTTCATACTAAAATATCTCACACTCTTGGATCTGTCCAATATCTCACTTGCATTTATGTAATTTTGTGTCGCTAGACGTTTGCCTCACTAAAGCTAAATTTGCCTACATCTTCTTTGGCCTGCGCTCTGGCAGTGATCTGTTAACTTTAGATTAAAATGAAACTAAACTAAATAAAAAACTAACTAAACATGCGTTCACCAAATAAAAACTGAACTAACGTACCCAAATATGATGAAACTAATAAAAGAATTGATTTTTAGCAAATTTGCAAAAACGCTATTAAAAAAACGAATTTACAATTCAACTATAATACCTTGGCCTTGTTACATCTGACATCACGCTTCACCGCTTCTGGGTCCTAAAGCTCTGCCAGACGCCCCAAGAAAACAACAAACTATGCATATATACACCCACAATGCCATGTAATACTGAAAAAATTATAACCCCTTTATCTCCATACTGAAATCACAGATTGCCAGACAGTGATTCAGCTAAAATATAGGTGTCTGAGACACTGTGAGCACGGCGACTGTAGTGTGCACAGCACATGTTTAAATGCTTAGCTTAAATATGTAATATCAATTAAATAGTGAACATAAACAACTGTTGATATAGTATTCTCAAGTGCAATGAGTAGAGGCTTGGACCCGGAAACAGCACTTCTTACGTCACCACTTAACAAGAGATTCTCCCGAAGCCTCCAAACTGACGTCATCAAGCAGAACGTCTTCCAAGCGAAGCCAATTTTCAGTTTTTGATTCCAAGAGTATGATGGCGACAATTTTGTTTCAGTTATTGACTTCGCACGGTTTAATTGTTCACCACATACTAGGGCTGTGCACTAACAGTAAGTAGGGTCATTTTTTGTTCATGACGACTCATATCATTTTCATACCATTGGCAAAACTACACATACTGCTCATATAGCTATTTTAATTTTAAAAAAAAAAAATTGCACGTCCTTTGTTCAAGGCAATATATTGACTATTGAATTGGTTTAATCCAAGTCTTCTAAAAATACACATTCGCTTTATATGATGAACAGATTTTAATATAGGCTTTTATCTACATACATATAAATATTGATCAATTACCATTACAAAAATCTCAATCTCAAACATTTGCTCATTCTGTGTATTTGTGTCTTTAAGCGAAAGCTTACAGCACAAGGAAGCTTGATTTGAAATTTGATTTCAAACTGAATTGAATTTACAAAAAAAGTAAAAGTACATAGCCAGTAATAAAATTATAAAACAAAATGACCTCAATTCTGTTGAGGTATTCGAAGTATGACAGCACTGAATTTTTATAAGCAGTGATTTAAGAGCCATATATGTTCCACCTATTTATTTAGATAAATGGAACATCAGATGGCTTTGACCTGTAACGATTGTACAGTGTAGTGATGCAGTTAGACAGACTAGGATATTTATCTTCACCAATCATACCAATATCCCACTCCCAAACGGTCTAGCATAAACTTACATTGTAACGAAATTAAATTCCATCTTGATTGTTGAAACTTTCCGTGCCTTCCACTTACAGCCATACCTTTCCAGAGGATTTTCATCGTGATCAGGAAGGAGCGTGGATCTAGTTCTGACTTCTAACTTCTATTCTAACTTTTGACAAAGTTTAATCCATGAGAAAAGTGAAATAATTTATACTTTAAAAGCACGGAGAGATCACAATTGCACACAGTCTGCGCACAAGCAATATCGGAGTGAGAGGACAGGCAGTTAATTTGTATAAGTTAGCGATTACATAACTGTGTTCTCATGTTACAATAAAGCACTCACCACATTTGCGCGGGAATTATTAAACTATGCGGAATACCTGCAATCCCGCATGGACATTCAGACTCTGTAATCGACATGAGGCGGATGCATGTCAAACTCACTGTCTGAGAGGAGAGAGAGATGCAGCTTGTAAAAGCGGCGGCTTTTCCCGGTTCAGATATAAGGGCTTTTATTGGTCCGTTTCGTTGTGCTGCTCATCTTCTATTGGAGTTAAGCACTGCTTAAGGCTTTAAAAATAAGTCAAAAATTACAAGTACCTGAAAAACGACTTAATTCCAGTAACGTGAGTAAGTTGTAATCCGTTACCTCCACCACTGTTTATTAGGGTGGAAACACAAGGCCTCACGATACGAGTTATCACGATACACTATTATTAGAGATTTTATAATGATTCTGCGATATATTGCCATTTTATTACCTTTTTCACAACTTCAAATTATGTCCCCCAAGGAAACTTTGACAACATTTGTTTTAAACTAAAAAGAAACATTTCTCATTTTTGTCTCCACTCACTTCAGTTTATTTTGAAGTGCAAAATGGGATTTTCCAAGCATACAAACTGACCGCAACACTTTTTCATGAAAAACCTGTCATAAATGTTTTACGCACCTGGCAAATTCACTCTCTTTGTAGTACGGCTAGTCTGTCCACCTTAATTAAATGTCACTGTATGCACTGCTGTGCTACTACAGGTTATTTTGAACAATGCAACTTGAACTTTTACAAAAAAGTTGTGCAGACCCTTCAGCAATTGGGGCATTTGAAAGTAAATTACTGTTAAATTGAAATTAAATTTAAATAAACATGTAGCCTTACATCTAGGGATGCACTGAAATGAAAATTCTGGGCCGAAACCAAAAATTCTGGATACACTTTGCCGAAAACTGAAACTGCTTTGTAATGATTATTTATTGTTTTATTAAATAATATAAAGTAATTTTGTGAGACTTTTTAATTTAACTCAATTTTAATGATACTGAATTTTTAAAAAACACAAGCCAATAAAATAACCGCTTTTACTGAAAGTAACAATAAAAATTGACAGAATTTATATTAATATTGGTAACAGTTTACAAATAAGGTTCATTAGTTAACTACTTTAGATAATGAACTAAGAATGAACAATAGTTCTTCATTTATTAATCTTAGTTCATGTTAATTTCAACATTTACTAATGCATTATTAAAATCAACAGTTGTGCTTGTTAACAGGTAATGCACTCTGAATTAACTGCCCTAACAGTGAATAACTGTATTCTCATTAACATTAAGATGAATAAAAACTGTAATGTGTTGTTAACTTTTCTTTCATGATAGTTACAGTTTTTCTCGATTGCTTAAACACATTTCTTGAAACTATGCCTCGTATTCTTAAAACAGTAAACACAAATCCATAACGTATCACCCAATTCCCCAAACATCCTATTTCAGGTCAAAATGAAGCTCTACACTCAAAACCATTCACTCTTGCTGAAAAACCAAACATTGGCCTCAGACATCACATACAAGCCCTCAAAATCGTCTTGCATGCCTGATCCACCCCTGGCATCAGCTAAAATGTCTAGTCAGGCTTCTTCCATTCCATCGTCTCTGTGTCCTACAAAAATAGAAGTACTGATTACTGTAACTGTAACATCCTTTTTACAAAAGTGAAGCAGACAGAAACTCTATCTGTATGTAAGGCAATTTGATGCATGTGTTGTAACAGAGTACAGCACTCAAAACAGTAGTTACAGTAGAGTACACTGAGGTACACCTACCTGTTTTCCTCCCTGGAGGTTCTTATGATTGAGGCGACGGTGAAGCAACTTAAGTTTGACTGAACTCATTGCCCAGCCTCCCTCCTAGTCATACCATGGACAAGGACATGGCCAACTAAAGTGGCTCGAATTTCATCCGAGACTACTTGTCTCCTTGCCCTTCTTCTCCCTCATCCTCCTCCTCCTTCACCACGTCCTCCACTACTTACTGCTCTTGTCCATCCTCTTAGCCCTCTTCCCTCCGCTCTGTGTCCTCTAACCTTTTCAATCACATTCTCTCTGGATCTCATTGTTCCAAACCGAATGACTGACTGGTCCTCTTTTATCTACTATGGAAGTTCTGATTGGTGTTGTGATAGCAATTTTGACTCTTAGGGTTCCACGTGGGGTAACTGTGTGCTAAATTGAGGCAGCTCATGCTGAATTGAACGCAGCACTTCAGACTCGATTACGGAGCGGAGCGTGAAACCGCGCAGTGACGAGGAGTGAAACATGCCCGCTGAAAACTGCCGGGCGGGGTGCTATGCGGCGCGCCATATATTATTATTATTATTATTATATGTATCCTATATTTTCGGTGCATCCCTACTTATATCCCCTCCTTGTTTACAAATCCGAAGTAATTCCATAAATCCGATTTTAAAACGTGGACGGGGCTTTTCTGATAACTTTCCGCGATGCCGCCCTCTTTTTTTTACTAACTTACTGCATGCTGAAGGTGACCCAGATGAACTCACCAGAAAAAAACTCAACACTACCATCTAGTGGATTGTAAAGAAACTGATTTTATTATTCTACCAAATAGTAATACAAGATCGATACTTGGGCGTCAGGGTGATCACAGCATGCTGCCCATATCCAAAGCACAGACATATGTTGGAGAACACCTGAAAGGTGGAAGATGAACTAGACTCGTCCTGTATTTGCAGTAGTCCATCTCGGTTCAGCTGTCGTACAAACAGCTGTCCAGTTGTGCAAGCACATGGGCGCGCGCGCTCTCGGCAGCTCTGCATACGGCTGCTCTGCGCTGCCTCTACGCTGCTCTGCGCTACTTACGCGTGCGTGTGAAACGGGCGTAAAGCTCTATCTGAAAGGGGCGGGAGCAGCAGCTCATTTGCATTTAAGACACAGGCCTGAAAAACAGCGTGTTTCTGCTTCCACTAAAAATAGGCTTTTTCAAAATGATATAATAAATTATCTGTGTGGTATTTTGAGCTGAAACTTCAGACACATTCTGAGGACACCAGAGACTTATATTAAATATTGTAAAAAGGGGCACAATATGTCACCTTTCCTATATTCACTACCTCACATTTAAAACCAATGACGGCGTCCATAAACAGCTTGACATATAGTTGCACGAACACTTTATTGGTTGCTTTATAATGTTTTGGCCTTTTTTTTTTGTGCTTAACAATAACGATATGTTAGACGTGGCACACTATCATTTTGAGGTCGGGGGTCTTCGGTGCTAAAAAGGTGTATGGGCGGCTCGGTTTCTCTTCCGGCAGAAAATGGCAGTATCGGCATTTCATCCCTAATTACAACAGCTTTATTAATACATTTATTTATAACATTCACACATAGTGTTCAATTTGGGATCTGTAATATTTTCTATTGTTTTAAAATATGATCTTCTGCCCAGCAAGACTGCATTTATTTGTACAGTAAAGATACTGCCTATTCAAGAATTGCGGGTCTCAAAATGGCTAAAATATTAGGTTAACTACTTTTACCTTTTTAAGTAAATTGTGCTTTGTTGGTATAAAGCCTGATGTGTGCTTGAATGTAAAGGGGTCATACGATGTTGCTAAAAATACATTATTTTGTGTATTTGGTGTAATGACATGTTTATGCGGTTTAAGGTTAAAAAACACATTATTTTCCTTATTATCTTCATTATTGTTTCTCCTCTATGCCCTGCCTTTCTGAACCGCATCGATTTTACAAAGCTCAGCGGTCTGAAAAGCAAGGTGTGCTCTGATTTGCCAGCTCATCTAGTGCGTTGTGATTGGCCCGAATACCTCAAGCGTGTGGACGGAAATGTTAACGCCCCTTACCATACTGTGATGCCGAGCGACGAGACAAAAACATTAAAACCTTTTACAAACGAGGCATTTGTTGCATCCAATGAGGACATAATTACTGATTATAATGACAAGTGGGTACGGAAAGATTCAGACTCCCCTTACAAATTCTATTCAACGAGTCTTTGTTATATTGCAGCCATTTGCTAAAATCACTTTAAGTTAATTTTACTATTTATGTACACACAGCACCCCATATTGAAGAAAAACACAGAATTGTTGACACTTTTGCAGATTTATTAAAAAAAGACACCTGAAATATCACATGGTCCTAATTATTCAGACCCTTTGCTGTGACACTCATATATTTTTACTCAGGTGCTGTCCATTTTCTTCCGATCTCTTGAGATGGTTCTACACCTTCATTTGAGTTCAGCTGTGTTTGATTATACTGCTTGGACTTGTTTAGGAAAGCCACACACCTGTCTATATAAAACCTTACAGCTCACAGTGCATGTCAGAGCAAATGAGATTTATGAGGTCAAAGGAACTGCCTGAAGACTCAGAGACAGAATTGTGGCAAGGCCACAGATCTGTCCCAGGTTACAAAAAAAATTTTTCGGCAGGCACTTAAGGTTCCTAGAGCACAGTGGCCTCCATAATCCTTAATTGGAAGACGTTTGGGATGACCAGAACCATTCCTAGAGCTGGCCGTCTGGCCAAACTGAGCTATCGGGGGAGATGAGCCTTGGTGAGAGAGGTAAAGAAGGACCCAAAGATAACTGTGGCTGAGCTCCAGAGATGCGGTTGGGAGATGGGAGAAAGTTGTAGAGTCAATCATCACTGCAGCCCTCCACAGTCGGGGCTTTATGGCAGAGCGGCCCAACGGAAGCCTCTCCTCAGTGCAAGACATGAAAGCCCACATGGAGTTTGCTAAAAAAACACCTGAAGGACTCCAATCTGTGAGAAATAGATTCTCTGGTCTGATGAGACCAAGATAAAACTTTTTGGCCTTAAATTCTAAGCGGTATGTGTGGAGAAACCCAAGCACTGCTCATCACCTGTCCAATACAGTCCCAACAGTGATGCATGATGGTGGCAGCATCATGCTGTGGGGGTGTTTTGCAGGGACAGGACGACTGGTTGCAATGGTTGAAAGATGAATGCGGCCAAGTACAGTGATATCCTGGACGAAAACCTTCTCCAGATTGCTCAGGACCTCAGACTGGGCCGAAGTGGTTTACCTTCCAACAAGACAATGACTGTAAGCACACAGCTAAAATAACGAAGTAGTGGCTTCACAACAACTCTGTGACTGTTCTTGAATGTCCCAGCCAGAGCCCTGACTTAATTGAGCATCTCTGGAGAGACCTAAGAATGGTTGTCCACCAACGTTTACCATCTAACCTTACAGAACTGGAGAGGATCTGCAAGGAGGAATGCAAGGATCCCCAAATCCAGGTGTGAAAAACTTGTTCATCTTTCCCAAAAAGACTCATGGCTGTATTAGATCACAAGGGTGCTTCTACTAAATACTGAGCAAAGGGTCTGAATACTTAGGACCATGGTATATTTCAGTTTTTCTTTTTTAATAAATCTCCAAAAATTTCAACAATTCTGTGTTTTTCTGTCATATGGGGTGCCTGTGTGTACATTAATGAGGAAAACAATTAACATACATGATTTTAGCAAATGGCTGCAATACAAAAAAAGAGTGAAAAATTTAAGGGGGTCTGAATACTTTCCATACCCGCCCTGTACTATATCTGTCTTTTTACGCGTTGCGTTGCATCACGCCGCGTTAACATAAAACCATGTTTGCATTTGTGATCGTAGAAATGACAAACAACAAGTACTACTCTACACTGCCCAAAACTCACGATTGAATCATCAGTGGCAAATCCTTTAAAAATAAAAACCGTACTTACAGTCTGTGAGTCAAAACAGACGGCATTGTAGTCTACTCTACCAGGATTTAGGAAACCATAAAATGCTCCATACAAATGCACTCCCACACATCTGAATATTTGGGTTGACTGTTTCTGGAAAAGCTTCTTAAAAAACACTGAATTTCTATTTCGTGGGCGCGCTCTTTTGGAAGGCCAAACAAAGTATTTTCGCTTTCACAACAAAACGCACAGGGTCACACACGGCGGGCTTGAGTTTGAGTCACGCACGTCCGTAGCTAGTTGTTAGGAACGGGCGACGGACTTGCGTCCACCGCATGTGAGACACTCCGGGGTCTGGACATCCGCTTCGTCCACTGGGGAAAGCCGAATCCGGTGCGATTCCCAAGTGCACTAAGTTTCAAGTATTAGTCCTCCGCGGACCATCACCGATCAGCTCCGCCTGACGACGCGGATATCTCCCTTTTGGAGACCAACAATGTCAGTTTCCCTTTCATCCACAACGCTAAACACAGCGCCTCTAACGATGGCTGCGCGGCGGCGGCGAACCATGCTTACAGGGGGTGACTCTGCCTCTTAAATACAGTTTCTGTTTGTTCTCTTGTCCAGTGTGGCGTGTGTGGTCTTGGTTGTTAACACTGGGTTTCGGGGAAGGGGTTTAGTGCAAATCTTACCCACATTCGTGATGTAGACATGGTGGGGCGTTGTTAGAACGGCCTTGTGTGTAGGTAGGCTGGCTGACGTCCGTTGAACGTTTATAAAGAATATCTCTTGATTTGAGACTTTAGTCTTTGCAAATATACAGATCTTCTTTATGCACCAAGAGCTGTAACACTCCAAAGAGAAAGGAAAAATTTTTAATCGCATCCATAACCCTTGAAAATAGTTTGTCAGAAATATTTGATATTGTTTTCTGTTTTGGATCGATGTGGTTTGGGGCTTTGAAAGCAAAACAGTAAAAGACATTGATGGCTTCCTTTCGGCCTCACTTGCAGGGGAGGGAGCTCACAGGGGACGTCACCCACAGCGAAGAGGCATCAGGCACAGGAGGTGCTCACAACTGGAGACTTGGGGGCAGGTCGAAAGGAACAAAAAGGTGCTTAGTGAAGGTATTGGATGGAAGGCTGAAGCGAATAAGTGAATGAAGTTTGTCAGGGGGGGGGGTGGGCATCTTAAAATGTCGTAGATTAAAAGATCCATTCTTGAAGAATTGATATCAGTTCATTAAAATGACAGTCGAATATGATTGAGAAATCAATATTGTCAGCTCAGTCCTGCTGCTCAACCAGATGAACTCACTGTGTGTTTACACAGACTTGAGAAATTAATGATAACTTAACTCTCCTACAGTACATGTTGTTTACATGACTATAACCAGTCTAAAAACAAACACTTGTGTTTTTGCTGGCAGTTTGCCACTTCTGTTACTCTGTTTAATGTACCGGTGTGATTCATGTGAACCGGCAGCTCTCATCAACTCTTGGATGTTCTGTTCTGTCTTTGCTGCTATTGAAACTGAATCTGATGATTACTTATCTCTTCTCTCTCTCTTTCCCCTCTGTCTTCCTTTTCTCTCCCTCTCTCTCTCTCTTTCTCTCCCTCTCCCTCTCCCTCTCCCTCTCCCCTCTCTCTCCCTCCCACTCTCGTTTTCATATCTTTCAGACATGAGAATGTCCTGCAAGGTTATTTCATTGCTCAATGGCGGAACAGCGGTCATAGACGCACCGCAATTTTTTGCCCCTCTGCTTCCCCTCTGTGCCGTGCTCCAGACCGCAGTTTTTAGGACCGATCGGTAACCGCTCTTTTCCAGTTTGAAACCCCCTTTTGTTTGGTGGAAAGGCACGAACCGTTTGAGGATTGAGCCAGTCCGATAAAGTAACACAAAAACATACAGAAAAAAAAAGTACAATTTTATTAGTGGATTTCTTAGATAGTTTACACAAATCCTGTGTTGTGTCAACAGAATATTTGCTTTTAGTAGGGTTTTGGGAGGGATAATATCTTAAAGACACACTAAACCATTTAAGAAATCGGCAACCTCTTTAACTTTAAACTTCACAATTAAGTAACAAAACATCCCAAATACTGTTCTATTGGTGAGAGTAGTTTCATGCGCTAAGGAATTGCAAGTCAGTACCCATTATTTATATATATTAGGGATTTAACGATTACTGTTTTGACGATAAATCATGATAAAATTCCACACGGTTAGTATTACTGTTTCATATTTTAATTATCAATAAAGCCGTATTCGATTATCATGATTTGAACAACTAAGGATAAATAAATGTTGTCCTCAGAAAGCAATTTTTAAAGGATTTAGTCAAGTCACTTTTATTTATATAGCGCTTTTAACAAAACAGATTGTCAAAGCAACTTTACAGTATTAAACAGGAAAATAGTGTCAATAATGCAAAAATGACAATAGTAAACACTCATTTTTCAGTTTAAATAGTATCTTTGCAATCTTTTGCAATCAAGTCAACGATATCGCTGTATATTAAGTGTCCCCAACTAAGCAAGCCCGAGGCGACAGCGGCAAGGAACCAAAACTCCATCGGTGACAGCAAAGCTCCCAGGCTGCAGCAAAGTTCACTTTGGGATTAGTTCACTTTCAAATAAAAATTTCCTGATAATTTACTCACCCCAGTGTCATCCAAGATGTTCATGTCTTTCTTTTTTCAGTCAAAAAGAAATTAAGGTTTTGGAGGAAAACATTCCATGATATTGAACTTCAATGGCTTCCAACCGGTTGAAGG
Organism: Sinocyclocheilus anophthalmus; assembly: GCA_018155175.1. Taxonomy (NCBI): domain Eukaryota; kingdom Metazoa; phylum Chordata; class Actinopteri; order Cypriniformes; family Cyprinidae; genus Sinocyclocheilus; species Sinocyclocheilus anophthalmus. The sequence goes on along the minus strand of JADLZN010008401.1, from coordinate 109,910 downwards.
TCAAAATTACAGTTTCAATGCAGCTTCAAATGGCTCTACACAATCCCAGCCAAGGAATAAGAGTCTTATCTAGCGAAACGATCTGTCATTTTCAAAAAAAAAAAATATTAATAATTCATGTAGGGCTGTCAAAAATGGCTGAAAAACTAAATTAGAATTTTGTGCTTAAATATTATCAATATTCGAATTATAATCTAATTTAAAAGGCATAATTTCAGTTAGGGGGAAAAAAGTTTTTGGCTTCTCTCCTGAGGCCACAAGTGGGCGCATCGAGCAAAATATTATGCATGTTTCTTCAAAGCATAATAAAATAACACGACTATCTTTGAAAAAAGTTAGAAACAAAACAGAATCATGCATCTAATTCAGATTCCCTAATTCATATACTTTTTAACCTCAAACAAACGTCTTTTCTAGCTCTGCGTGAACTCTGTGCATTCCGGTTCATGACAGTTAGGGTATGTCGAAAAACTCCCATCTCATTTTCTCCTCCAACTTCAAAATCGTTCTAAATCGGCTGCAGCGCTGTTTTACCTTTTTTTTTGTAAAGGGTGTTTGACTTTCTTTGCATGTTCACTTTGTAAACACTAGGACTGGGCAATAAAAAAATAGATTTTTCGATATATCGTTTTTTAAAATGTGGTCGATTCAGTATCGATTCTCGAAGGCCACGAATCTATTTTTTTCAATATTTATTTCCACAAACACTGAACATAAGATTTACGTTAATCTTATTACTAGTCTAATCCACTAGATGTCACCCCCTTATTTGCCTTGCGCGATGTTACAACGGAGAGTCCGTCATTCATTCATTGCTTAAAATGGCGGATTCAGGTGCGTTCCCGACATCAACAAAACACCACCTTCCAGGGCTCTACAGTGCGACTGAAAACTACTGCGTGCGACTATGAAAAAATATTTATGAGCACCAGTGCGACTGACCCGATCATCATCATACTTGTGATTGCGCTCAGGGGAGCTTCAAAGGTTTCTACGTGTTTTTGCAGCGTTGAGTAATGCATCACAGACATATCTCACGAATCCTTTCATAAGAAAAGTGTAGAATTCATTGCGCTGTAGAGAGCTTCGTTGATTGTAGATTTTGAGATCGAGATGAACTAAGATGAGTGACAGCTTTTAATGATTTTTAAAGGATTTTGTAAATGTGATACTGATTTAATACAATACAATAAACAAGTTAATATTAAGTGACTTACATTGTCTGACTATAACACTATTGTCTGATTTTGCTCTATTTCGTCGTTGAAAATAGTTTAAAACAAAGTCACAGCTCAGCCGCTGCGCATCTCTATTCAAACACAGCGGTGTTTCGTTTATGAATGAACTTTTTTTTTTTTAAACTAATCTAGTGAGTCAGTGATTTATGATTACCCATTCATAAAGACAGTCTTTTGATTCATTCCTGAATGAATCAGCCGTGCGAATGAATCAATTGAATGAATGATTCAGTAATAAAAATCAGTGACTTACCGCCACCTGCTGGCAGTTTGTTTCATTTTAATAGTATCTTTTCAGTTAGTTAAATCATTTAAATTCTATATTCACAATGTCTATTTAATACATTAATACATCAGGATTTAATGAATTTAATTGCACTCATTCCACTTCTGAGCCTCATTAAATGTCTGAAAGTACACCAAGCCACTTTTGTGTTCTTCTGTGCCACCTCTACAAATTAATTTTGTTAATACTGATTTAATTTGATTGGTAACTTATATTTCTTATTCTACTTGTTCTTATTCTGTCGTTTTAATTACAATTTTTAAAATGCTTTTTTAAATTTTTTTTTAAGAATTTGATAAAAGATGACACTTTTATTAAAGTTAGAGGCTCAAATATCACCCCACTAATGAAGGCTACTTTTGATAACATTTTCTTGGAATATTGTTTAGAAGGTTCCCGCCTAAAATTTTGAACATGCTCCTAAATTTTTTATGTTAGGAGCACAAGTGCTCCTAAAAAGAAGAGTAAGCGTATAGCCCTGCCTTCACATAAAAAGTCAGAGGTATGGAAGCATTTTAGATTTCGCAAGCACGATGACAAAGATACTGTGTACAAGAACAAAGCTATATGCCAAACAGTTGATGGGCCCTATTGACTTGACTTCCATAGTATGGAGAAAAATATATGGAAGTCAATGGGGAACAAAAGCGACATCAGAAATTGAATCAGAAATCGCATATCCGAATCAAATTTAAAGCTTGAAAATCGAAACATCGAATCTCAATTGGAACATCTTAATCGATACCCAGCCCTAGTAAACACTGGGTCGGTACTTCTGCAGCGATGTAGAAGTTGAGAAACTGAGATGGGAGTTTTTCGACCTTCCCTAACTGTTTCGAACAGGACCACACAGACTATGCAAGCGCATGGCAGAGCTACACAAGACGAGCGTTTGAGGATAAAAGTAGTGCTGGGCGGTATACCGGTTCATACCGAATACCGGTGTTTATTTTTGTTATGATATGAATTTTCTAAATACCGCAATACTGGTGTATATTCCTTTAAACAATGTTCAGAAAGCGACACTGTTTGAGTGGAGTCTCTTTTCACTGTTGCACTGTGGTGAGGGAACAGCTGTGTGTGTTACTAAGCGTGAAAGTTCTGAAACTGAATCTGTAGAACTAATAGAATGTGATGACATAGAAGAACTCATTCACAATATCCACACTGACTGCCACAATTATCCACCGCCCGCTGCCATCAGCTCCTGTGTCTCACACACACACGAGCGCGACTTGAGCACTAGATTTAGCAACTTTCAGAACCTTTTAGCTGCTTTTTTCAATATTCATACTGACAAACCTAGCGAATTTTTTGGATAAACCTTAGCAATGGTTCAGTTGGAAGATTTCCCCAGTGCTGTCCCGCAAACGCGAGGGCTGACTTTCCTGGAGAAGTGTCACCTCTCTCTGCGTCTTTTCTGTGCAGTGAGCGACAGAGAAGCACCGCAGCCGACTCCTCAATAAATGAAAACAGCGTTTCCTAGCACCTGTCGATTACTGATTGTTTGGAATTATAAATAAGAGCGTAGTTTGTCTGTTAATATCACATGCACTTTTTTTTTTGTTACTCAGACGCAGGCAGTGTGCGCTGCATGTGACAAAAAAGTAATATAGCCAAAACCACGGCAAATAGTCATTCTTTAGTGTAGATGTATGTTGATTTTGTCAGACGATGCAGCGATTATAAATGAGAGTGACTCCTGTTTAACACGTATTAAAAGGGGTCGTGTATAGTCACTATTTAGTGTGGTATTTTTTTGACAATATTCACTCATCTCACTCTCTCTCAATCAGTAGAAAATTTGGTTAACACCCGGTCATGCATGAAAATAAAAATACTGTCATGTACCGTGAAACTGGTATCATTTTTTTAAAATACCGTGATATCAATTTTTGGTCATAACGCCCAGCACTAATAAAAGTAGACAATTTTTATTCTTTTTTAAAAATGACCAATGTTCGTAGTATAAGACCTTCATGGGCCTCGTCTGGTACTCGTGTAGATGCTTTGGAAATCTGCATCTTGAACTGTAATTTTTTGACCTTCAACCGTTTGGTATCCGTTGACGTTCACTAGAATGTGAGAATAATTCTCCGTGTGAATTGTTTGTCATCAAAAACCTTAATTTCTTTTCGGACTGAAAAAGAAAGATCGTAAACATCTTGATGACATGGGGGTGAGTCATTTATATCATGATTTTTACTTTGAAAGGTGAATAACTCCTTTAAGTAACGGTCTCACGTGCGCACAGCAGCAGATTAGTTTTGTTTTGAGTGAAAACAGGGCTGAAAAGCTAGGAGGTTTTAAAAGAGTGCTAAGGGAATTATACAAATGAATATATGAATATTATGATGAATGTAATGAACTTATTATGAATATAATATAATAAGTTACATGGAAACAGCTGTAATTCTGCTGTTCCATAAGCGCCACCTAATGTCAGAGAGCGTGGATTTACAGAGAGTTACATTTTTACATTTAGCCTTGTGTCAGTGCTTGTCTGGGCTCTAATGAAACATACTGTGTTTGGCATCCCTGCTGGTGGAATTTTGGCCCGGGTTGATGAAAATAACACAATTCTTATAGTGAGTTCCTACACATTTATAACATCTATCGGATAATGTATCTATAATTATTTATGGGCAATAAATACATATAATAATTTATTACTCAGTATCTCATGCCTCCTCGACTTAACCCTTTTCTTTAATTGAAGGCTGAAATGTGAGGTTTACCATTTTGTGAAACCTTTTCAAAGTTTTATTTGAACATTTCATACATGTTATTAGATAAACTGTTGTCATCATGTTGCTATTTAAAATCCTCTATCTGTCTTCGTTAACCATATATATTATTGGTACAATCTTATTGTTTTTAGTGTTTATTCCACAACAAAAAGTTGTTTATTTGTGGTTAGTTTCAAGGGTCATATATGCTATTTCAGGTTTTGTGCTTTCTCCTTTGAGTGTACAAGCTGATTGTGCATATATACAGATCCCTTAAGTTGGCAAGACTAAATTTAAAAACCAAATGATATATTCTTTAAGCAAAGTTAGACTCTGTCCACGCCCCCCAACACGTCTCGTTCTACCTCCCCGCCCCACATATCTACCACCTCACCTATTGGAAATATTTTTGCATCTGGCCGAGCCCAATGTTGACGCAAAGAAAGAAGGTGTGGTTTTAGTAACCGCAGTTAGTGTTGAAACAGCATGTCAGAGAGACGCTGTGTGTTCTAGGCGAAAGCAAAAGCACTTTATTTTGCCTTCTGCCCACTGCTCCTCTCCGCGATCCTTGTAGACCTGCTGCATTTAGGAATCTTTAAGATCACTTACAAACAGAACAGCAATGCATTTTATGGACCGACCATTTCGTGAACCTAGGATATGAGCGTAATTCTGACTTTGTAACGACATCTGGCGCTTCTGAATCAGCACTTTTTTGTTCTTTAGTGTTTTATGGTATTTGCTATTTACTGTCAAATGCGAGAGTATCACTTGGCCGCATCGGGGTGCCTTGCAGTTGTTGGTGCGTCGTGGGTTTGCTTTGATGTGTTGCGCCTGCTAATTGTGTGCGTCGTGCCCGGTCCCGTACCACCCGCGTGTGTGTGTGTCAGCTGTCTTAACCGTGGCTTATTGTACTGCAAACACATACCAGCTTCAACACTGTGTCTGTCACGCGACTGTTCCCCTTTCGGGCTCTGTCTTTACATTTATTTTGAAAGATGATGAGCCTCCAATTATGATATGGCTTTACATTCGACGCTACAGTGCTGCGGTTGTGTTGGGTGGGCGGGGGGGGGGGGGGGGCCAATCACATGCACTTGGTCGCTGACCACGTTCAGCAAACTGCGCTTGTTGGAAGGAGGGACTTTGTAGAAAACAAGCGTTTGAGAGAGGCGGGGCATAGATGATCTACAATAATGTACAGTATTTGAAAATTTTTGTTTTTTGAACATTAAAGCATGTCAACATATTCTGTTACACCAAATACACAAAATAATGATCTTTAAAAAAGTATCATATGACCCCTTTAATTGCAAATCTAAAACTTAGTGAAAAAAAAGTTTATTTTTTTTTTAAACATTTCCAGCACATTTTAACATTACCGTGATAATTTTGGTCACTAAGAAATGTTCATGCCGTTACATCTCTATTTCTTGTATAGCGCTTATGTATTATATAGATTGTTTCAAAGCAACTTCACAGTAATAAACAGGAAAAAAGGGCAAAGTAATTGCTACCTTTTAATACCCTGCAGAACTATTATGCTGCTTAGTAAGACATGATCCTGTTGCATAAGAGTCGACAGGTATGATGACTTGACCACAGTTAATGAGTATTCATAATAATGTAGACATGTTTTAGCAAATGCGTGTGCCATACTGTAATCAGATTGTGTGAATCATGTGAATGCCTGCGTGTACTAATTCATCCATATTAAGTTTTCTTGAGTTTAATAAAGTGGCAAAACATCCACAATGTTTAAAAATAGGATTTGGTAAAATCCACAAAGAAAAAAACAAAAATTGTAAAATATACTGTTTGTGACTAATCAAGCAATCTGTCTTTTATTTTCTCAGGAACCTTTACCTGCTGCTGTGTTCTTGACGCGGGAATGGAAAACCGAGGTAAGCGGATGGGTTATTATGTCTTTATTATATATAAAGACTAAAGAAATATCTGTGATTGGTCACAGTAAGCAGTTTTTTTTTTTCAGTCCTGGAATAGTTGCGTTTTGGCCTTTTTTATTTTGACCACATATTTCATAGAAAACAATGTTTGGTTTTATTCTTGATCGTAGAGTAGCTGGTGGTATCAGTGATCCTGTGGTGTGTTGTTTTATAATATCTCTGAGCTCATAAGGAACGTTGGCCTCATAAAGGAGGTTGACCATGTGACGCATAGGTGTGTTGGCTCTCGACTGAGATATCTGATCACGCTTTGCTCAGTCGACACACCCACAGGTGAAACTCAGCGCTTTTCATTTGCCACGGTGTAGCTTCGCTTTTCAGTGGGGAATTTCACCTTTATGGACGAAGAGAGGAACTCTGTAGAAGAGGAGACTGCCTCATCAGGTAGGAAATGTTGGTTTACTGCCCTTCAGTGTCTGCCGACTGAGCACTAGGGTAAATATCTGTTGTCTGTCATTGAAGGTCAAGTGCTTTTTTTTCTGATAACGATGAAGAACGTTTAAAAATAGAAGTGGCCTTTAAGGTTTGTGGGTAGAGACTGTTTTTTCCTTCAGATTGTGGGTTATTCCTTTTTTTTCAGGTGTGTGTGTGTGTGTGTGTATGTATATAGGCAACAGCACATATGAGCATGTAGAACTGCTCCCCATAAATGTCCGTCTACTCTAAGAACTATTTATTCATACAAAGAAATCTGTTGTCTGTACCAAACAATCTGTCCACTGAAGTGCTAGATTGCATCTTTCTGAGTTTAGAGAACATGCAACAGCAGATCTGTGATCATCTGCAGGTCTGTGTGGTGTCAGTATTATGCTACAGTGATGGTATGCGATTATACTTCATATACTGCATCATACTTCAATATTTACACAACTGTTTCATGTTCATGAGATATGTTTTTAATACTTTTCTTATGCAAAGATACATTTCATTGATCAAAAGTGACAGTAAAGACATGTATAATGTTACAGGTTTCTACTATTCTATGATACACCCGTGTTATTTGGATCGATCATGTTTTTTTTTTCAGGTGTGACATGCTTAATCTAAAACCTTTTGTTAATTACTTCACAATTACTATTTATGGTATTTTTATTTATGCAAATACAAATATTTATTTAAAATATGTATTTGTACTCAAAGCTGCAGTCCGTAATTTTGCCTCTTTGTCGCCATCTCTGTTTGAAAACCTGGAATTGCAGCTGTGTACGGAATGATTTTCCTTGCGTGGGTTGTTCTCCGGCACGGCTCCAGTGCGGATGAATCTAATGTTCTGAAGAGTGTGTGTGGCAGTCAGTCACCGCACCGGTGTGGATATTTACTGTACTTCGCAATCACAGATTCTAGCCTATGTCTAGGAATATATGACCCAAATAAGAATTTTCACCGTATATTGTCATCAAGTAAGTAACAAGTCTGCCACGTTTGTTCTGACCAACTGAGGAAAAAAGCTTTACCATAAATTTAGCTACCAATGGTGATTAAATCTAAAGATCAGTTAGCTCATATCACATCAAACCGTTCAAATTATTATTATTATTATTGTTATGCTCTATCCTCAAATGATTAATGTTAATCAACATCAGCATTGCGGCCTTATGCTCCCTTCGAACTGGTTTTTCTTTAAAATACAAATCTTGTGTAATCCCAGGCTATCTGTATTCAGAAGCACATTTATAACTGGAATACAATTTAATTTCATGCACATGTGTTTCATAAACAGATAATCCTTTCTGGATTATAATCCGCCATCAAAATGATACATTTCATTATTCCAGCTGCTGTGAGAAAAGGCTATAAACGATCGGCCACCTGCAGGATCCTCACATACAGTAGCCGGGACAACTTTTTTGTGTTTACAGACGTGACGTAATGATGCAGTGCCATGTTCGAATTTCACCGACGAAAACCTATCCGTACCACTCAAATTAGAAAACATTATTATAAACTAACCATTGTGGCTAAAGTAAGGCGATAGTTTTGAATACTGGCTGGTTATGTACTTGCTCAAATAGTGATTTCGGATCATTTTAATTAGGGATGCACCGATACCACTTTTTCCAGTACTCGCCCGATACCGATACTTTTATTTTTGGTACTTGCCGATACCAATATTTTTTGCATTTGTAAAGTTTTTAAATGTTGGGTACAGAAACCAAAAGAGTATGAATAATGTTAGTTGGTTAACTTAATTTATCAAACAGATACAGTCAAACCAAAATGTATTCAGACACCTACAACATTTCTCACATTATCACAGTTTATTCGCTATAGTTTGGAAAAGGGTAATAAAATATGACAAGAACTCAGAGTTAAACTGTGTCAGAACAAATTAATCTTGATAATGTTAGATAACTTTGATAGAAAGGTATGTAATAGATTACAATCAACCAAAAATTATTCAGACAGCTGTTAGTATGACAGTATTTACACAACTATCAATACTTTGTCAGGTGACCCTTAGCCTCAATGACAGCCTGTAGTCTCCTGGGCTGTCAACCAGCTTCATGAAAACCTCAACCTCAGTTTTTTTTCCCCAGACTCGGACTGAATAATTTTTGATCCCAAATGTTTTATCAGTTTTACTGCTAGTCAGGTATACTAATAAAAATATGATTTTCCAGTTTACTTTAGTTTGCGATCCTCACTTACTACATATGAACAGTGTCTGCACCCCACTAGTAAAAAACAAAAAAAAAACAAAAATGTATATCTGGTCTCTGAGTATTTTTGGTTTGGGACTGTAATGCCTTCGGTATTTGACACTATTATGTCAATTAAAATGTATTTGACAAGTTTTGTACTTTCACTGTTCATCTTTGCTCTGGTACTACTTAATTGAAACAGCATTAGCGAGCTGCTCCTTGCAGCAGCTTAGTACTGTAATCATGCGTTTTGCTGTAATAATGCAGGGAATCACTTGTTATAAATCTCCTAACTGTGTATTTTCAGAAATAGAAGTCGCGTTTTTTCATCTGAAACGTGCTGCGATTTAAATTCCAAAGCCACTCATATAATGCAGAAACACTCAAGCAAGCAAAACACGCACAACGCGTGCACGTATTTGTACTGATGCAGAATAGTACAGCCTAGTGCATTTCACACAGGATGCTAGATTCACTTTCACCAGAAGTCGTTGTTGTATGCTTAAGGTTAAAATAAATGATGTTATAGTGAATGCCCCTTAAATGGTATTTCGACTTATGACTGTAAGCATTTAATCCAAATGATGCGTGTGCTAAGTGAGTGAACATCAATGATCACACAACAGAAGTGCGTGCGCTCTTTCTCTCTCTCGCACTCTCTCTCTCTCTCTCTGTCTCTATATCTTTCTCTCGCTCTCTCTCTCTCCCTACCATTAAGTAACTCGTGCATTGTTTTACTTGCTTGTTTTTGACATATCCGACCGAACTACAAACTTTCCAGTGATGTCTGTGAGAAAGATATATTCACTCGACAAGCTCGCGCATCTGCGCCACCGCGCGCTCAATCCACTCAGCGTGCTTTGCTTGCGCACATCAGCTATACAGGCGTTAACAATGATTTGTTTAACGTTATATTCATTGCATACATACAGTATACTTCGTAGTGGACATCCTTAACTCCTTTCTGCTGTCTGTTGTTCGCTTGTCGGTGTTTCTTTGTTTGAATATGGCGCTTAACACATGCTGTGTGGTATCGGCGTTTGGTATCGGGACATTTTAACGAGTACGAGTACAGGAGACCAGTATCGAGCCCGATACCAGTATCGGTATCAGTGCATCCCTATTTTTAACCAAAAAAAGTTACGGACTGTGGCTTTAAATTAGTTTTCCACAGGATCATTTTAAAATTAGCAAAAATGTCAATGCATTGTGATTTTGACGTGACCATAGTAAAAAAATAATAATAATACGTACATAAATAAGAACTACCATCATGGTCCCAATTTATTAAAAAAAGAATTAGAATACCATTGCATTTGTTGACACTTTTTGTTACTGATGAAAGTTAAATTCAGGGATTGTGCCAGGAAGTGGAGTGACTCTTTACTTACAAGAGTTTCTGCTGTGATTTGGAAACAGTCCAAGAGATTTCCTTGATAGGATCTACTCACTTCAGTGTTTTGGCCGGATTTCTTCCGGCGACTCTTGTCCTCAGCGTTGGGACAGAGAGAGATATCAGGACAGCAGATAGGGAGAGAACTGGGATACAGATAGGCAATGTTGTGTCTAATGCTGGGACATTATATGTGTTTGATACATTTGTCTGTATCATGGCTGAATTCCTTTTGAAAGTGAGCATCATCAGTAACTGGTGCTGGTATACATTGTATGAAACCGTACGTCATCTGAATCAAAATATTACCTTGATATCATAGCAGCAAAATGCATGTCTATAGCAGTTAAAACTGTTGTGCGGAAACTTCTCAAAGATTATTCAGATATTTCATTCAAATGTAGGCCTATTTAAATTTCTCTCCGTATGGTGTTTGTTAAAATCGATTACTTTTTAAAATGAGTTTTCTAGGTCTGGAAAACGCATACATTTTTATAATGAATGTAGATTTTTCTATTTTCGCTCTGAAGTGATGTATTTCATCATCTAGCTGTTGCTCTTGTCAAGAAGACTAAATTTGCTTGCATGTCATGAGATCTGATTTTTTTTCTGAAACTTTTTTTTTTATGAATCAGGGATCACAAATCAGTCTGAATGACTCATTAGAACTGGTCTGAATCATAATGATTCTAAAAATATATATATATTCAGTGATCACAATTCACTGGAAAGGACATGAAAATGAATTGGTCAAAAAGTGTGGCAACTGGGTTTACAATAGTCGATTTACTTCCTGCAAGGCATCATGATACACTTTGCTAATGATGATTCAGTTCTTCTTGCTCTTTCACTGGCCAGCGGTCATTATAACCATATGCTAATGTCCAGTGAGTCAGCAGTCGAGCAGCACAATGAGCTGAATGCACCTAAAAAAAAGAACAACTAGCCAAAGCAGTTCAGAGTGAGGTGGACGGTATGAGCAACTCTGTATCACACACTGAGTCATTGTAAACTAAAGTGATGTTATATTTTTGCTTTAGGTGGAAATACTGTATTTTTTACATAACCAAGTAGGTTTTTTATTTTTTTTTCTTTGGAACAAGAAATAAGATTATTCATAATGCTGCACATTCTCTTTATCACAGACTCGGAATATCAGTTTCAGGATAGATTTGTGCTTTGGGTTTAATGATTTTATTGTTTGGATAAATTGTTTTGAATTTGGATGATTTGAATAAAATTTCAGTAGCACACAGTGTCCTTCAGATGGCGCTAGTGTTTGGCTTTTTGCATACAAAAGGTCATGTATTTAGCCACTGGAAACCTGCGTGCTGTCAGCCTGTACTCTGCATTACAGTATCTGTTACTGTAGAACAATAAAGCGTATTAGGCTCTTCAATTATGCCTGTTTGCAGTTTACATACAAGTTTCTCTCACATTTATTAATCACATAAGTTGCACAGTGTCTCTGCCTTACAGGGCTGTCACGTTGTTACATTTGGTAGACGTGTTCCTAGAGAATCCAACACATGAGCTTAATGTTGATATCGCAGTGCTCTATAGGAAAAGGAATCGTAATTTTCCAGATTCCAGTGAATTATTCTGTGATTCTTTCAGACCTTTTGAGACACCAAAAACAAGCAGCTGCACCTCAAGAAGATCATTCCGTTTCTGCTGTTTAATAATGGTCTTTTTTTTTGGGGGGGGGGGGGGGGGTTAAATTCCTGAAATAAGGTCTGTGGTTACTAGAAGCTTACAGTATTTTCATGTTTTAGTGTATGTCATTTAATACTCCAGTAATCCCCCACTAGTGTTATTATTATTTTTGTAAGCTTGTGTCTTGAAAAAGGGTCTTGCTAATAACTGGCTAAATGTTACTACAGATGTTGTCTGAGACCGTAAACGTCGCACACCATAAAGGATGAGACAAGAAATTGACACAGTCGTGATCACTAAATAAAACGGCTCATGCTATAAGAAGAAAGGCCTTTGAGGCAAGCATGCAAAATGTATTTATTATTTTTTTTTATACACCGTACACAATAATTCAAGCATGTATTTTAAGAATGTGAAAGCATTATGTATATTACACAAGAAGATTTAAAGCTTTAGAGTTCCTGAAGGCATATTTATCAAATGTTTTTTTTTTCTTCAAAACTGTGGAATCCCTTTTCAGTTTAAACTAATTGTGGGAAAGTTGAGCAGTTGGATGCTCTCTCGAGTGCTTTGAAGGGCAGTGCTGTTAACACGCTCCGCTGGCAGAATAAAACTGTCTGCTTTGTTTATCTGAAGTGCAGACCAGTGGAGTTTTTCTTATTTCTGTCATTATTATTGGGATGCTTGGAGAATCCCTTAACTGAGGCTTAAACAAAGTGTTTATATACACTAAGAGCATTAAATGTGTAGCATTAAGTTTTGTATCCTATTTAATGAACCAGTTTTATCTATCTTCATTCATCCCTTGTCTGGCTTTTGTCTGCTGACAGCTTAAGTGAGTTTATCCAAGCTCTGTGTGTGTGTGTGTGTGTGTGTGTGTGTGTGTGTGTGTGTGTCACGAAACACCTGGCACTGACTGGCACTAAACACAGCCAGCTTTGCTTTTCTGTCCTCCATCTCAGTGCTCCATCTCTCCGATCCCAGACTCCAGATAACACGAGCCACATCATGTCCTGTGTGGAGAACTCCCTAATCCTGAGAGATGTAATGTAACAGCTTAACATGGAGTTCTTTTTGGTTTACTTTTGTTTTAGTTTTTTTTGCCCACATACACTAGCGTTCAAAAGTTTGGGGCTGATAGGATTTTTAAAAGTGTTTTTGAAAGAAGTTACTTGATTAATATACAATAAAATCAGTAACAGTGTTAAATATTACAATTTAAAATAACTGTTTTCTATGTGAATATGTTGTAAAATGTAATTTATTGCAAAATGTATAATTTATTTATTTTCACACTCTATGGATGATTTCATGCATCCACCCTGACACACCTGTTGATTTGAAAGTCATGAATTGTTCAGAAAAAGTAAATTTTGTTAGTCTCTCCACAGTAGATGTGAAGGTACAGCCTCATCTGATGACTTTATCTCATTCATTCCTAACGAATACACAAAGTGGCATCTTTGCTAAATGCAATATACTATTCACAACATGTAAAGTATGACTTTGCATATTCTCATTAGATGTTACTGGGCAGTAGACGTGACTGTGACTATACCAACCACATTACAACATTGCGTTGCTTAAATAAATTTCTCATCACCATAATCGTCTGGAATTTTTCATCCCGTTTTGGTTACGCCTAGCTGTTCAGCATCAGTGTAAGTATATACTGTGAACGGTCTTCATTTCACTCCCACACACGCGCGTCAATAATCAGCCTGTGTCACTATCTGTCTCACTCCCTGTAACCTGAGCCCTCTGTGACGTCACTTCCTGCCAGTCAAGCGCTCCACCTCAGCCCCTACTCGTGTTGCAGCCGCTCTCAGGTTACACTGCGCCGTCTCATGCATTTTGGGAAATTAAGGTGTGTAGCAAGCTAAGGTCAAGACCCTAAACCCCGGCTCCCATCTCACTGCGGAAAATTCCGGCACCGGGAATGAGTGGCATCCCAGCCAGCTGACGTGCTTCAGACGAGCGGCGTATGTTATTTATGAAGTCAAGGTTACTGGGAGGGAGGGACCTTCAGGAGTTGTTGACTCGGAGCAAACGAGCCACCAAAACAGAAGTTGTGAAGCAAGAAGGAGGGACGAATGAACGGGTCGAGCGCGAGCTCCCACATCTAGGATTACAGAGAATAGTAGAACTGTGTTTGCCCTCCCTGCCACGGGATAGGCAGAGGACGGGGTGCACGGGACGCAGGGGTGCAGGGCAAGATTATGGGACAGGGAGCCAGCACTCAAACTTTAAACCCGAACCCTGCCTACATAACAGGTGAGTCCCTTCGGAGAAGACATGGATTCCTGAGTATGAAGATGATTTGATGCATTTAACCGGCTTTCTCACGGTTTGTTTGAAAGCCAGACCTGTTTTGCTTCTTCCGCTGGAGGGAATCTGGTCTTCTTGCGTATGCGTACTCATGCCAAGTGTACTAGTCTGAGCGATCGCAGGTGTACGCTTATCGACGTGAAGGGAGGAGTAAGAGACAGGCATGGGCAGGTGGGGTGAATGTATGCTGTGGACATTCTCATGTTTCTGTCAAGCACGCTTCCTCTCGGATTAGACCTTACCGATGATATGAGAATGTGTAGCGCTCTATAGCAGCTTCTACATTGCTTCTTTTTAATCGTGTATGACCATGTGTTTGGTGCAGGAGTTGTGTGCAGTAGCGCTAAAGGAGAAAACCTATTTGTGCTGTCTGTTGATTCAAGCTGACTCAAGTGGTTTCTTGTTGACGTCGTCTCCAGCTCTGCATACTGTTATATATACACACACACACACACACACACACTGTACATCCCTCAGTTTCAGACAATCACCTTCTGATGGCTTATGTTGTTTTAAGGTGTTGCCGTGAATCTTCTGTTTGTTCTCTGTCAAACGGCATCACATGCCATACTCTTTTCTCACTTAACGTTTGATCATTGTAGTAGCGCGATCAGTTCTTCCATTGACTCTTGACCTCTGTGTTTATTTACACACACAGTGTCCTCGACGTCGTTGTGTGATGTCCTCTACCATTATTATAGCTGTACATTACACTCAGTGAGTTCAGGCCGTCGACTCTGATCCAATTCTCACGTATGTCACTGATATGAGAGGAATGCGCAGCCTTCCTGAAACAAAGAGCTCATTGAGGCTGAAGCAGTGCTTTGTAGAAACATTGATTGAGGTTGTGTGTGTGTGTCAGGTGAAGATCAGTGCCTGGTGTTGTTGTGGCCTGTGCTTTGAAAGCGTTACGTTCACTTTCATTACTTTATTATTCTGTTTTATCAAGGTTGTGGTGTCGTGACAATGAGCCACCTTGTTTTCTCTTGTCACTGTGCCCTTCTTTTTTCCAAACAACGGGACAGTAGACCAAGTAGACCTAATTGGCAGACACTTAATGGGTAATGTGTAGGACTTTGTAAATGAAGGTGTATAAGAGTCTGTTTTTGGATGCCATGTCATTGACCAGTCAGAAGTGAGCTTTCATCATATAATTGATATGTACATTTTCACAGAATTTTCATAAAACAATATACGATTTCACAGTCACAGCTAGATTTTAATTGGAGGGGTTTGTAGTTTTTGACTTGAGGGTGTTTTTGTATATCTTTTTTATAGGTTTTTCCACATGCGTAAAGTGTTTTCGTTGGAAAAATCCCATTTTTGAGTGAAGTAAACTAGGTCTGTGTGCTGTCAAACCCTTGCCAGATCAGTTAAGAGCATCTAGGCCAACGGAGCTGCCAAAACCCATAAACATTCCAAAGCGCCCCGTGTGTCATACACAACCTGCCTTGTCTTGTGTCTTCAGACCAGTTTAACGGTCTCTATCTCTCGCTATTCATGCTAAATAGACATCATTTGCACAGTGAATAGCACAGCCTTCTTTTTCCTATGTCAAAACATCCTAGCATTTGTTCAAACAAGGGAAACATGGCATGTACTGTGGAATCTATGGAGCAAGCAAAGAGGAATCAATAACTTTTTTTTGTATTTAGTATCTAGTAGTAACGTTTTTGTATGTAGTTATGCTTAATTTTACAATTTACTATCCAAATTCAGTCCCATGCAAAACATGCTGGGTACTAGAAATTCCTTGTCCAGTTATGGTGACACAATTTTTTTTATGTAGTCCAAAACAAACCGATTAAGTTCACTTTAATTTTATAGATTTAAGCGGATTAAACTTAAATGTTTTATCACAATTAAATTAAGCCCAGACATGACGGCAAGTTGAAAGAAGTTGTGATATTGCGGCGACAAATTGGCCTAAAACAAGGAAACGCATTACTATAATGAGCCACAAATGAATTAGTATTATTAATTATTATGTTCAGGGCTCTGTATGAATCGCTATGATTTAGTAGGAACTCTGACCCAACGAACGAAACAAGTCTGAAAACTGCTAATATCTTGCAACTATATTTCTGAAATTGTTTTATCAGTTATCCTGATGCAATGCTGACCTCCCTTTACTGTTTCTGTTTAGAAACTAAAGGTCTAAAGACCATTATTTTATTTTATCGACCTTAACTTGTATTCAGCTCTCTGTTTTACCATAATAGCTAATCATGTTAACCCAACATCAGTTAACAGGATCTGTGGTTAGTGTTGATCTGTATATGCTGGTTAAATCTGCACTGTCACCAGCTGATTGTCTGAAATGCACATTAAAGTGTTGCACCTCTCAGATTCCTGCGGGATGTCGTGAAACACCGTGAAACTGGCCTGGTGGCTTGATGTGACATGATTAGGTCTAGTTATGGTGTTGTTATTTTTTACTGAAGCATATCTTTATACAGTCCATAATGTAACCTGTGCTTATGAATACAGGTAGAGGGTTTAGTAGCAACGAGATTTGTGAACCTCAGCTGGGTGTCACTGTGTGTAAACTGTTTGGAGGTTTGTAAATCACACTTGAGCTCATGGCTTGTTTGAGTAAGAGTTTCAGTATCCATATAACTGTCCTGAACCAACGCCCACTGTTGTTACATGTGACTCATGATGCTGTTGAAAGAGTTGTAATTGTTTTGTCATTCCATTTAAGCAAAATATTGCACTGTTATCCGACTATAAATGTTTAGACAATTACAGTTACTGTGGCACCGTGGCACGGCCACTGAGTCTTATCTTAAGAAACCGAGTCTGCTTTCTTTTTCTCTCGCTGTGAATGTGTAGCAGTGTGGTGGGTGTGTTGTGTTACTCCGGTTTCTGAAGTGAGTCGCTAGTGTTGTTATTATTTTCACGTGTAACGTCTCACTGTTATTGAACACATGCTTTGACCGTCATCATGCCTGGATGTCCTGTAGTCTGATTTGCATTGTTTGTTGAATTGTATCTAGAGTGTTCTTACACTCTAAAAAATGCTGGGTTAAATACAACCCAGCGCTGGGTAAAATATGGACAAACCCAGCGATTGGGTTGTTTTCAACCAACAGTTGGGTTTATGGGTAGTAACCCAAATGCTGGGTCAAAACAGCCCAATCGCTGGGTTTGTCCATATTTACCAGCACGGAGTGTATTGAAACCCAGCATTTTTTTAGAGTGTACACTCTTAGATTGGATATATGGCAGGGTTCATTATGAAAATATTGTCACGTAACACGAAAATAATCCATGAGATACTGTGTGTTGCAGTAATTTTACATGCACCACACAAAGAGCTATTAGCTTAATTCATTATGGTGTTGTTTGCAGATTCTGACTAGTATGTATTGAGACGCATATCTGAGATTTTAATAAGTTTTAACACTGCTTTCATATGACAGTTTGGTATTAATTAGCATTCGAATGCTATTCAAATAACAAATATATTAAATACATTCTGCTTTACGCTAATACAGAACAGTATTTTACAGCTGTGCACAACCTTAGAATTAGAATGTTATTTTAATTTTACTTTGTTGTCTTATTGTTCCTTGTTACTGTCTGATTAGTAATTTAAATTCAATTTTATAGCGCTTTTCACGATACAAATTGTTGCAAAGCAGCTTTACAGAAAATGAATGTTTCTACATTATATTTATTAGTAGCTGTCGTCAAGTTGATGTCCATATGGCAGAAATGTACAGTAAAATGCATGCAGTTAGTTAATGGCATGTAATCAAAGTAATGCATGATAAAATACTAAACAGGCCTGGAACCAACTTCTCTCTGCTCCTCCCCAGATGATGAAGTGGATCATAGTGTGCCAGAGAGTGATGGAGCGGGAACCCCTTCGGCGAAGGGCAAGGGCAAGTTCCCCAGCCTGGGCAAGATCTTCAAACCCTGGAAGTGGAGGAAGAAGAAAAGCAGTGACAAGTTCAAGGAAACATCAGAAGGTCTGTCGATTACTGACTCTCAAACTACAATAATCGAAGACAGTCAGATTATGAATACAGTTCTATTATAATGCTGATTCTGTTGAAAACTGAATTCTGATGTGAAAATTTGTTGGTAAGTTACAGTAATACGTTTTGATGTGTTATTAATGAAACTAGGATTTAGGATTCTTTTAAACTCAGTGTCTTTCAAAAGCAGTGGCTTAAGTGATTGTGTGTCCGAATGATCAGTGTTGGAGAGGAAGATATCGATGAGGAAGCCCAGAGAGGAGCTGATAGAGCGAGGGTTACTGAAGGACGTCCCAGAGAATGGTACGGCAACTAGCATGGTTTTTTTTTTTTCCATTGGTGTTTCATTATTTTGAACTTAATTGCTCAAAATCGAATTGCTTGAAAGGTTTTGTGAGATTCATTCCATCATAAACCGAGCATTTTTGTATGTATCATGCGCTGAATTGTCTGTAGGATCATAGAGTTTTTGCATTGTGACGTTATTTTAATGACACGATGCATAAAAATATGCTCTGGATTAGGGCTGAACGATTTTGGAAAATAATCTAATTGCGATTTAAAAAGCTCTTTATGTTCTGTATTATTCAACAAAGACAAGCTATAAATCATTGTATAGTATGACCAACACAATATTAGGTAGATTAAACAAATGTTCTTTTCTGTAGACAAGGCCTATATGTTATGATGAAATTAGGTGATGCATGATTGATATGATGCATTTTATTTAACACTACCATCACAGTACAGTGATGATTGTTGTACTTCAACCTGTAAGCATGGATACTTATGCCAAAAAAAGCATGACAAATAAAGACTGGTGTAACATGAATATAACAGTCAGTAACAAATCACACAAACTGAAGTACATTGCAGAAATATAAAAACAAATCTGTTGCTTTACCACACTGCTTTAGGTAATTCACAGTCCCTGTAATAAACATAGGGCTTAAACAACAGGGCTCCATTCTTCCCACTGGTCGCTCTTTTGTGACTAACTTTCTCAGTTGGTGCATGGAGAAAAGATTTGGTCGCAATTTTTTTGTTGTGCTCGAACATGGGATTATTCAATGCATGCTGGTGAACTTTTATCATAGTTTATAGTTATATGGAAACGAAAGAGGTTAACATTCAACCCGGTCTTTTTCATCAGTAGTATTATTTGTGATTTGAATTTTGTGAACGGGAGTTCCTCTTTTGCTATGTTATAAGCCGCGGGCTTTGGATGCTTTTGAATTTGCGATCTTGTTGTCACACAAGAAAAGATAATTGTCTGTTTTGCTTCCATCTATACCTTTCTCTTTTTAAGACTAAGACAAAAGATGGATTCATTGTTATTCTAAATCAAAAAGCACAACAACAATAAATCAGTAAAATACAATGACAAACTAGCTTACAAAAATGAATAAGATGAGGCATGGCATACACCACGTGCTGTATTATATACAGAATAATAAATTACAGAACGTTTAGCAAACACTGAGGAATCAAATAAATAAAAGAGAACCTCCGTAGCATATCATGAGGTAAAGATAACGCAAATGAAAACACAAAGAAAAGTAAAACTAAACTTGCTGTCGGTGACAGTGCTTGCATGTCCCCCCCACAAGAATACCAACATGTTCACCTTTGGTTTAAGAAGAAGTCTTTTACTTTACTTTAGCATCCATCGTTTCCTCAATATGCGTGTATATTTTTGCTGCGCGCAGCTTCGTGCTCGTGCTGACGCGGCGAGTACAAACCAGGCTCTACACTCGAAGCGCTGCGCAGGTCAAATGGGGGAGGTTGAAAAAAAGTAGCGTGGTTTCGTTATGCTTTCAGTTTCATTTGCCATTTGATGTTTCACATATGCAACAGAAATGGCAGCGCTTATGAGGTGAACAGCTCGGTGGTCGCGACAGTTTAGTCGCACAGGCAAAAAAAATGGTTGGTCGCAGTCTGGAGCCCTGAATTTCCATGTGCCATTTTGAAGTACGTTCATATACGCTTTCAAACATTTCCGCTAGCGTGCCAGGGTTGCCAGGTTTTCACAACAAAACCCGCCCAATTGCTACTCAAAACTAGCCCAATCGCGTTCCAGGGGGTAAAATACACGTTTTTTGGAGGGGTTCCCCAAACCGTGGACTTGGCAGCACTGTAGCGTGCAAACTTGATGCTTCCTCTGAAGACTGCTTAGATGTGCTCGACCTGAAGCAGCGCTGCTAGATCAATCGGTGTGTGTCATCAAAGCACTGCGAGAGCTATAAGAAAGCGAACATCTCCTTATGCTTTCCTCTCGCCGTACTTTGATGTTATACACCGATCGATCTTCAAGTCGAACACACCTCTTTAGGCCATGTCCACACGTACATGGGTATTTTTATAAACTGAGTTTTTCCTCCTTCCGTTTAAAAAAAAATCTCTGTCCACTTGAAAACGCAAACGCATGGTATGAAGCACTGTCAAGAGCATACAACCAACAGGTGGCGATATAATCTCAACCGTAAAACCATGTCGGCCAATCAGAAGCCTGAAAAAGTTTCCAGTAGGTGGAGATAACAGCGCAGGCTCCGACGTCACAAGCCAAAAACTCCGGTTTCGCTGTCTACACGATAACTCTGCAATCTGAGTTTTTGAAAATCTTCACCCTGGCAGGCGTTTTCAAAAGTGTTTGGTTTCAGTGAACTGGTGCTGCGTTTGCGTGTGGACGAATGGCCAAACCACGTAGAAAAAGCTGTGGTTTTAAAAATAACCACGTTCGTGTGGACAGGGCCTTACTCTCGCATGTCACGTGACCGAGTGTAATCGCAGCCTCTGTGGTTGAAAAATTGTGTTTTTTTCATATCGCGATATTATCGCAAATGCAATTAATCATTCAGCCCTACTCTGGATTATTTTTCTTTATGGTGGTAATTATATGACTTTTTCATATTGAAAAAACATAATTAGCTGCAATGTGGTGTTTAAAACAGGTTCACAGTCAATGAAGACCAGGATTAGTAAAGTCAGTGAGACTAAAATTGATTTATATAAAGATATACACAGATAAATCATTTATAATAAATACTTAAAGCATTCAATTAAAACCAAGGAACAAAGTCCGTTTTGATTTCATGGTGACTTTAAAATCATGATTTTTAGTCCTGGAGAAGCCAATGATAAAGTCTTTAAATATAAAAGAATAGTATCTGTAGAGAAAATAAATTTTTCTAGAACATTATACTGGCTAATATGACGATCTTAAATGAAACCTTTGACCTTTTCATAACCTGGAAAAGTCATGGAAATTGATCAAAATGTGTAAAACCCTCTTCTGAGCATCTGTAATATTAAGTTTTGCATCATTTTCTACTTTTAGTATCCAGTCTGACACATTGTTTTTCTTTGTTCTATTGTATTCTGTCTCAAAATCCATTATCCACATCTGTTTCAGAGCGTAATGACGTGAATCACAAAGCTCCTCCAGTGAAGAACGGCCACACTGCTCCAGTGCCTGGAGAGCGCAGGTCAGACACTGGATCAGAGGTCAAGGCACCATCTTCACGGCCACAAGGAGAAGAACAACAGAGGAACAGCCTCGCACCTGAACCGGAGCGCCGCAACCGCGCTCCCTCCGATGTCAGTCGCAACCGTCAGCCGCTGGACGTGGATGCTCGGATGCGGTTACCGCCTGAAACAGACCGACGCAGCCGACTGGAGTCAGATGTGGAGAGACCAGCAGGATCGTTACAGAGAGAAAGACAAGGACAGGAGGAGGGGCGTTATCGGCGGGAGGAAAGAGACGAGAAAGCGAGTAGGGACAGAGAACGGCGGGATAGAAAAGATGACAGAGAAGGAAGAGGCGAACGCAGAGATGACAGAGACAGACGAGACAGGAGGCCGGATAAAGAAGACTGGCACGGAAAAGGTGAGCGAGATGAGAGGAGGAATGACAGAGAAAAGCGGGAAGAGAAAGACTGGAGAGAAAACAGGGACAGGAAACAGCCACGAGACCGGAAAGAGGATCACGAAAGACGGGATGAGCCAGAGAGAGTAGACGAGCGAGAGCGAAAGGAGCAGAATGAGAGGAGGGAAGACAGGGAAAGAAGAGAGGAGCGGGATAGACGCGAGGAGAGAGACCGAAAAGACGAGAGAGAAAGGAGAGACGTCAGGAGGCCAGAACCCGTGAAACAGGTGTCTGATGGGAAACTCTTCCGGCCTCAGTCAGAACAGGACATGCGGGCCATTCTTCAGAAGAGCTCGTCTGACATTGGACAGAAGGTCCGGCCTGTTTCAGAGGCCGTCCAGAGCAGCACACTGCCACGGCACACACCTGCAGGGGAGGAAACAAGGGCACGGACAGGTAAAACTCACCCAGCTCACCTCATTCCTGATAGTACATTTGTGGGCTCAGAAAATGCATTAAAGGCATCGCTCAAACTGTGAGGCTTACTAGAAGTTTTAATATTCACATGCGGCTAGGGAAAATTCTGACTTTTTCATATCAAATGTAACAAAGCACAAAGTTTATTACGATTATTTTCTGGGTGGCATGTTACAAATAATGTTTAGTGAAGTTTTGTTCACACGTCAGATCTAATATGCTATATAACACATTTAAATAAATAATTAGAAAAACGGCAACAACAAAATTCGCATCCAAAATAAAAGTTTTTGTTTACATAATATATGTATGTTTACTGTGTATATATATAAATACACACACATGCATGTGTATATTTCAGAAAAATATGTTATGAATAGAAAATGTAGACCGTAAATACCTGTAAATATTTTCAAAATATATACTGGATGTGTGTGTATTTATATATACATAAAAAATAAAAAGCACACACCTACATTATGTAAACAAACACTTTTATTTCGGATATGATTAATCGTTTGACAGCATTAAATAAAATGCGCATTTGGAATAAAATCAGAATTCAGAACTAGAGGTCACATTTTGGTGAATTTCCCTGCTGGCCAATACAGTTGATTTCAGTAGGAATCACGCGATGGGCATTCCGCGAAAAAAAGGCTTGGAAAGATATTCCATGCAGTTTTTGCATCGGTGCAGTGGTGCGACAGATAATGCTTTTTTTTGATGGGACAATATAAGCCAGGATAATGAGAGCACATTATTAATTTAAGGATAGTAAAGCACAGCATAACAGTTGCTAAAATGAACTCTATTTATTTATATAATATTTAATAAATTAGAAAATAAATAATTTGAAGTGATACATATAAAAAAAAAAAATAGAGAATAATTTGAACTTGATGAAAAATAAATCTGTACAATAAATAGATGGATTGATTGGTTTGCCGATATATTGGTCAACCACTATTCAAGTCGGCCATCGAATTCACCATGTTGATCACCAGAAAGCTAATATGATATATAATACATTAAAATAAATCTGCTTGATTGAAAGTGGATTCTATGTGAGCTGTGATTCATACATCGATCATTGACAGTGGACCTTTTTTGCCTGTTGAAAAAAACAATAGTTAAGAGAGAGTTGGTTTAATTTTGAAACGGCTACTTTTAATTAAGTGTTTTAATAAACTAGACACTCAAGTTGTTTTTAAAGAGTTTAAATGCAAAATTGCTATTATTGTTTATTTGTATCGGCCCAGAAATTCAATATCCGTGCATCCTTAGTATTAACTTTTTTGTTTATTTTTTATAAATTGTTCAAAATAACCCTGGACCTACAGTATAGGTCTGTTACAAGAACTGTTAAACTTATTGGCATCATATTTTCATAACTTTTTTTTATTGCCTGCCACCTCTTATTAGCTCTTTAGCCTGTCTGTCAAATAAATGGGATCATGATAGACTTCAGTGTGGTGTCCATCAAAGTCTTGTTTTTGCTATCAGGAGACATTTACAGTAGTGTCACAAATACATTTGCTTAAGCTCTTTAAAGCAGCTTATATCAGGTTCTTGAGAGACGGCTTCAAAATGTCAAGATTTTGAGTGGTGTTCATGCAGTTTAATTGCTAGATCTGCAGAACTTCACTATGCACTATTTTGCTCAAGGCACAGCGATGGTAAAGACCCCACGAAACAGCTGGATTCCTGTATTGGTTATTGAAGGATATGTCAATCGTGTAGCCCTAAGTATACCTTTTAAAATGTATTTTTGTCTACATTGGTCATATAGATGCCCTCAAATCACAATACTGCCATTTTGACTTCATGGGGTCTTTAAAGCGCTCCACTGTCACCCTGTTCACATGCCATGCCTGATTTACTCATGCCTGCTGCTGTGATTGTGCTGTGCACCTGTGTGTGTTTTGTTATTTGTGTTTATGTATGTTTGTGCATGTGTCTTGTGCTCACCATTAGGATCAGTGGGTGTGCGGTTTGTTCCTGAGCCCAAACCTGCACCAAGTGCCTCCATTAAAGACTCCCAGCTGCCCTCTAAACAGGCCATTCTCCCTCCCAAATGGCTGATGGCTTCCTCCTCCTCCACTGAGACTGCTCCAGTCCCATCCTCCTCCTCTTCGTCATCATCGTCATCATCGTCATCCTCTGCTCCCCCCATTGCTAAGCCTCCTCCTCGGACTGTGTCTTTAAATGTAGACGACTCCTCCCGAAGTAATCCCATTCCTCCCGTAACAGCAGGAGACCGTGACGCTCCGCCCATTTTGTCTGCCCACTTGAATCCTCCCACTGTTCCTTCCCACTCTGCCCCGCCCACTGTTTCTGCCCACTCGACTCCGCCCACTGTTCCCGCCCACTCTACCCAGCCCGCTGTTTCTGCCCACTCGACTCCGCCCACAGTTCCTGCCCACTCTGCCCCGCCCACTGTTCCTGGCCACTCCAACCCTCCTGCCCCTACTGCCCCTAAACAGCCACCAGTGCCCCCTCCCAAACCCGACCATCACAACAGCAACACTGCACTGCAAGGTGAGTCGGTATTTGTCTTGTCAGCTTTCGCCCCAAAACTGCAACTGTGAAGTATGTGTGGCTTCATGCTGCTTTCTTGAGTAGACTCCACTGTGCTGAATGATAAAAGCACGACCTGTTCAAAATGTCGTAACCTAGCAGTTTTCCCACGTCCATGGAAACCTGGATCTGTCAGCTGGGGTTTAAAATGGTGATTTCAAAGCCTGGAAATATCAGAGTGAATTAATACAATATTTCTACAGTCATTATGCCAGTTTTTCTATGATTCTGGTTATGCTTGGCTCTAAAATATTTGACTAGACTTCTAAAAATCATTATGCAGTAGGTTTTTTTTTAAATCCTTTAATTATGAATGACTGGAAAAACTTATGGACAATCCTTGTTTCAAAGGTGTGTGGGAACTGTATCTCGAGTAACTGGTGTCAGATTCACAAAAAGCTTAAGAAAAAAGTTTCTTATAAGGCCATGTTGTGCAATTCTTGAACAATTCTTAAGTTTTCAAATATTTTCTTAATAATATCATATTGTTTTCCTAAGAAGCAAATTATTGTTTTGTGATTGTTGCTGAAGATACATCTCAAAGGACCTCTTTTGCGCTGCCTTCAGATTACCACAATAATCATATTAAGCCTGCACACTATTTACGTTATGTCATAAATCCCAGGATATGCTGATATTGTTTGCACAAACATATTTTGTTACATGTATAATTGAAATTATGGAGACAGATTTGATGTGCTGCTTATGTCTTCTGCATGCTTTTTTTCCAGTGGCTTTAAAAAAATGGGGACAAATTTGAGTTTGAGTGAATGTGTAATCCCTAGTTATAGTAATATTTGTTATATGTAGCTCGTGTTATGTTGTAATGCTTAATATTTTAAACCACCCAACATATTCTTTAAACATCTTATCTTTAAGGGGTTTAAGACCTGTTGAAGGTTATCCTGACATTGTCATTCTGTAGATAGTTTTCCATGCACCTCCTGCCTGTGTGGTCATACTGTGCTTTCATTGTATCGGTAATCGGCTATATTATTTCCTTTCCTGCAGTGTATTGTTTTTAATTCATGTTTAATCAACAGAGCTTCATTTTACTGGTGATACAACTAGGGGTGCTCCGATCAGGATTTTTGATGCTGATCACCGAAAGCAGTATCTGCCGATACCGATCACCGATACCGATCTTTTTAAAGCCTTCTTTTTATCATTTATAACTATTTATAGTGATACTCCAATCAGGACTTTTAGACATTTATTCAGGGCCTGAATTTCATTTTCGATAATGGGGGGAATTCCCCTCTTAGGTGACTCTTGTGAGAGAAGAAGCAGCTTTCACACAGGAGTCCGCTATTGAATCATGGCTGTTTACCACAAACACAGCATTTTTCCATTATTTTGATTTCAAATCCAAACATTGTCGCTGAAAATGCTTTTTCAGCATTGCAATTCTTTTTTTACACAGCACAATACAATCTTTCACAGACGTGTTTAAACACAATAATAAATATAAGCAACACATTATTCAAAACGTTTTACTTTTGCATTTAGCCTACTTCTAGATTTATATATTAAGTTGCTCAAGCAAGTGGCAAAACATTTAAACTACTTTTCTTACGTTATCACAAACTTACCATTGACAGAAATAGTCAGCTGTACTGCCTTTCCTTTTGCATTTGAATCTTTATTACAAGCAATCCTGCAGTTCATAAATAACTTTGTTTTCCTACCTCCACGAGTGCATCTATTATTGCCTTGTTTATGTAAAAGTGCTCTTTCCCTTTAAACCTAACCAAAAAGCCATATGTGTAGACGGTGAAAGGCAGTATACTTTAAATTATAGGATGTTGGATATTTTGCAATTGCGCATGTCGTTTTAATAGTTACGCAAAACAATGCTCGTTACTTTAATTCCACTTGCTCTCTCTCTTTTCACAAATCCCATCTCAGCGCTTGCAGAGAACGCAAACATAGACTCGGTGCAGAAATGATCTCTGCACTGCAGCAGACGCACCGCTCCTGAACGCACTGCCGGACCGCAACCATGTGCAGTGTTGAACGCTTTAATCCGTTAACATGAGCGTGGAAAAAATACTCACCACATACGCACTGCAAACGGAGTAATGTGAACCTGGCATTATGTGTGTGCGCCACGAGTGTGCATGAGCGCACGGTCTCCAGGAGAGCGCACAACCGCTGAATGGTTAAACACTGGCAAGAATTCAAAAGTAATGCAATTTATAAACTTTAATGACAACACTGCCTCAATTGTGCAAGTGACAAATCCTGTGTCAACTGTGCAGCGTGTAGCTCGCACCCCTAGATACAACCTTCATTCATTCATGACGAAGACATACATGATTTAGTTTGGACATTACCATTACTATGTACATCAGACTTGTGCAGTTATGCTTATGGCTATTTCGTTTATATACAAGTTTTCTATCGAATAAAAATGCACTGGTAACACTTTACCTTAAAGTTCAATTTGTTAACATTATTCAATGTATTAGATATAATGAACTATACATTAAACTAAACACTAAAGTTAATTTATATATATTGTTTATAATAATGTTTATTCATAATACATGAACTAATGTTCATGTTTAATTTATTCAGCTTGTTAACATTATTAGTGTATGTAGAAATTAACATTAAATTAGATTCATAAATGCTGTAAAAATATTATTCATTGTCATTTTACATTTCATACTGCAGTACTTTTAATCTATAAAACCTTATTTAAAAGTGTTACCTACATATTACAATGGCTATATCACATCCTGTTTTAATTTATCAGGACTTTTGATAACCTTCACAAAAAACAAATGTACATTGTAGCTTTCACGGGTAATATAACAGTCCCATAAACGTCCTATTTGTTATAGCAGTCAATTTCTTACATTCTTTAATGTAGATATTTCTATGTCATTGAGCAAAGAGTATGAACTGATAGTTGTCAAAATGGAGGTGTACGGAGCCCCGCACAAGACATGCAAGAAAAATAAATAAATCGTGGGCATGATTTACTAATTCGTTCCCTCGATATACTAAAACGTGCACACGATTACTATTTTGTTCCCTCGATTTGCTAATTTGTTCCCTCAATTTGCTAAACGTGGGGAACCCATTATAATTAGTTCTCCGATTTATTAAACTCATCGGAAGACTGGCAAATCGAGGGAACGAATTAGCAAATTGAGGGAACAAATAGTAGTTGGTGGGCCTGTTTTAGTAACGAGGGATGAAATTAGTCATCGTGTGCACGGTTAGTACATCGAGGCACGAAATCGTAATTGTGTGCATGTTTAGTAACATCGGGAGGGATGAAATAGTAGTTGTGTGCATGTTTTAGTACATCGAGGGAATGAAATAGTAATCGTGTGCACGTTTTAGTACATCGAGGGAACGAAATAGTAATTGTGTGCATGTTTTAGTACATCGAGGGAATGAAATAGTAATCGTGTGCACGTTTTAGTACATCGAGGGAACAAAATAGTAATCATGTGCACGTTTTAGTACATCGAGGGAACAAAATAGTAATTGTGTGCATGTTTTAGTACATCGAGGGAACGAATTAGTAAATCGTGCGTGCAATTTATAAATCGAGGGAACGAAATTGTAATCATGTGCACGTTTTAGTACATCGAGGGAACAAAATAGTAATTGTGTGCACGTTTTAGTACATAGAGGGAACAAATTAGTAAATTGTGTGCACAATTTACCAAATCGAGGGAACGAAATAGTAATCATGTGCACGTTTTAGTACATCGAGGGAACAAAATAGTAATTGTGTGCATGTTTTAGTACATCGAGGGAACAAAATACTAAATCGTGCTCACAATTTATAAATCGAGGGAACAAAATAGTAATCGTGTGCACGATTTAGCAAATTGAGGGAACAAAATAGTAATTGTGTGCACGTTTTAGTACATCGAGGGAACAAAATAGTAATCATGTGCACATTTTAGTACATCGAGGGAACAAAATAGTAATCGTGTGCACAATTTATAAATCGAGGGAACAAAATAGTAATCGTGTGCACATTTTAGTACATCGAGGGAACAAAATAGTAATCGTGTACATGTTTTAGTAC
Organism: Sinocyclocheilus anophthalmus; assembly: GCA_018155175.1. Lineage (NCBI taxonomy): Eukaryota > Metazoa > Chordata > Actinopteri > Cypriniformes > Cyprinidae > Sinocyclocheilus > Sinocyclocheilus anophthalmus. The sequence continues at coordinate 80,709 of JADLZN010008401.1, read as the reverse complement.
ATCGAGGGAACAAAATAGTAATCATGTGCACGTTTTAGTACATCGAGGGAACAAATTAGTAAATCGTGCGCACAATTTATAAATTGAGGGAACGAATTAGTAAATCGTGCGCAAAATTTATAAATCGAGGGAACGAAATAATAAATCGTGCACACGATTTAGCAAATCAAGGGAACAAAATAGTAATCGTGTGCACAATTTATAAATCGAAGGAACGAAATAGTAAATCGTGCACACAATTTATAAATCGAGGGAACAAAATAGTAATCGCGTGCACAATTTAGCAAATCGAGGGAAAGAAATAGTAATCGTGTGCACGTTTTAGTACATCGAGGGAACGAAATAGTAATCATGTGCACGTTTTAGTACATTGAGGGAACGAAATAGTAATCGTGTGGATGTTTTAGTACATCGAGGGAACGAAATAGTAATCGTGTGGATGTTTTAGTACATCGAGGGAACGAAATAGTAATCGTGTGCATGTTTTAGTACATCGAGGGACTGAACTAGTAATCGTGTGCTCGTTTTAGTACTCGAGGGAACGAACTTAGAATCGTGGCACGTTTTAGTACAGCGAGGGAACAAAATAGTAAGTGTGTGCAGTTTTTAGTACACTCGAGGGAACAAAATAGTAATCGTTGACACATTTTAGACATCGAGGGAACCAAAAAGTTAATCGTGTCACGTTTGAGCTCATAGAGGGAACACATTATCGGTGTACATGTGTTAGTACACGGGGAACAAAATAGTAGTTGTGTGCATGTTTTAGTACATCGAGGGAACAAAATAGTAATTGTGTGCACGTTTTAGTACATAGAGGGAACAAAATAGTAATCGTGTGCACAATTTATAAATCGAGGGAACAAAATAGTAAATCGAGGGAACGAAATGCATGATTTACTAATTTGTTCCCTCGATTTATAAATTGTGCACACGATTACTATTTTGTTCCCTCGATTTGCTAATTTGTTCCCTCAATTTGCTAAATCGTGCACAATTAGTTCTCTCGATTTATAAATCGTGTGCAAGATTTAGCAAATCGAGGGAACAAATTAGCAAATTGAGGGAACAAAATAGTAATTGTGTGCATGTTTTAGTACATCGAGGGAATGAAATAGTAATCGTGATGTGCACATTTTAGTACATCGAGGGAACAAAATACTAAATCGTGCTCACAATTTATAAATCGAGGGAACAAAATAGTAATCGTGTACATGTTTTAGTACATCGAGGGAACAAAATAGTAATCGTTACATGTTTTAGTAAATAGAGGGAACAAAATAGTAATAGTGTGAACGTTTTAGTTACATCAGGGAACGCCTAGTAAATCGTGGCCATTTATAAATCGAGGGAACGAAATAGTAATTGTGTGCACAATTTATAAATCGAGGGAACAAAATAGTAATTGTGTGCACGTTTTAGTACATCAAGGGAACGAAATAGTAATCGTGTGCACGTCTTAGTAAATCGGGATACAAAACATAGTATTGTGTGAAGTTAGTAAATTCGATGGGAAACAAAATAGTAATCGGGCTGCACGTTTTCGTACACTAGAGCGAAAAAATACACGTAGTAATCGTGTGCACGTTGCAGTTATCATCGAGGGAACAAACCTAGTAATTGTGGGCCATGGTTTAGTACCTCGAGGGTGAACATAGTAATCGGGTGCCGTGTTTTATAAATCGAGGGAACTAATTAGTAAATTGTGTGCACGATTTAGCAAATTGAGGGAACAAAATAGTAGTTGTGTGCATGTTTTAGTACATCGAGGGAACAAAATAGTAATCGTGTACATGTTTTAGTACATCGAGGGAACAAAATAAGGAATGTGTGGCACGCTTTTCGTATTAATCGAGGGCAAATTTTAATCCGTAATAGTGTGCACGTTTTGCTCTCAAGGGAACGATTAGTAAATCGTGCGCCTCCAATTATAAATCGAGGGAACCCCGAATTTACCTAGTAATCGTGTGAACGTTTTAGTACAACGAGCCGAAAAAACAACGTAGTAATTCGGTGGAGAATTTCATGGCATGATTTATACTTCGGCCCGCGATATACTAAAACGCCCTCACTACGGTTACTATTTTGTTACCTCGATTTGCTAAATTGTGCCCATGATTACTATTTTGTTCCCTCGATTTGCTAATTCGTTCTCTCGATTTATAAATCATCTGCACGACTTGGCAAATCGAGGGAACGAATTAGCAAATTGAGGGAACAAAATAGTAATTGTGTGCATGTTTTAGTACATCGAGGGAATGAAATAGTAATCGTGTGCTCGTTTTAGTACATCGAGGGAACGAAATAGTAATCATGCGCACAATTTATAAATCGAGAGAACGAAATATTAATCGTGTGCACGTTTTAGTACATCGAGGGAACAAAATAGTAATCGTGTGCATGTTTTAGTACATCGAGGGAACGAAATAGTAATCGTGTGCACGTTTTAGTACATCGAGGGAACAAAATAGTAAATCGTGCTCACAATTTATAAATCGAGGGAACGGAATAGTAAATCGTGCGCACAATTTATAAATCGAGGGAACGAATTAGAAAATCGTGCATACAATTTATAAATCAAGGGAACAAATTAGTAAATTGTGCTCACGATTTATAAATCGAGAGAACAAAATAGTAAATTGTGTGCGTGATTTTGCAAAACGAGGGAACAAAATAGTAATCGTGTGCATGTTTTAGTACATCGAGGGAACAAAATAGTAATCGTGTGCAGGTTTTAGTACATCGAGGGAACAAAATAGTAATTGTGTGCACGTTTTAGTAAATCGAGAACGAAATAGTATCGTGTGCACGTTTTAGTACATCGAGGGAACGAAATAGTAATCGTGTGCACGTTTTAGTACATCGAGGGAACAAATTAGTAAATTGTGCACACGATTTAGCCTTCTATTTTTTTCCTGCAGGCCATGTGCAGGACTCCGTAGAGGTGCAATATTATGGACGAAGGTCAACTACACGCAATACTCGTGTCACTATCATTTACTTTTTAATTACTGCTTACTTTTTTTGGCGCTATGTGTGTTTGTAATGTATAGGACAGTAAAGAGAAAAGGAAAGTAAAGGAAAAGAGATGTCCACATGGGCATCACAGCTGTACATATGAGACCTTTTTGTTTGTTTTTTCTTAATTTTTCCCTCATCAGAATCAAGTCGGTTAGTTAATAGATGAAGGCATGTGTGTTTAGTGAATCAGGTGTGTAAGTGTCTGCTGCTCCCTCCCTCTGAAGCAGAGAGACAGATGAGCGCTCCATTGAGATAGGCAGGCTGAGACATGTCTCTGTGCTGTTTGTGCTGCTGTGCTGGCACACTGTTCACTGAGCAGCTTCATATCTCACACACACACACACACCTGTCTCTGAGCGGCCCCGGCTCGAGCAACTTCTGAGGAAACACAGACAGCTACACTGAGACACAATGGTTGTTGTCTGACAGGTTTTAAATGTACCGTTTCACAACAATTCAATACAAAAATGGCCAAAGTAATTGCACCTGGGCAAGGGATGGAAAAAAGTGTGTGTGTGTGTGTAATGTTCCTCTAGGACTTAAGTGTGTCTGTTTGTCCTACATAGCAGCTGATGCTCTATCTGCTCACAGACATAAGAACTCCCTGTACATTTGTCCTTAGGTTTTTTATTAGTACAATAGAGCAAAACAGACACCGCCCACTTTTCTAGCCATGCACCTGGGTTCCGGTTAAATTTTTCCTATTCATTTCCTCCATAGACATTTCAGAAAATCCTTCAGTCAAGAATTCTAAGCCTTGAACCAAATGATGGATGAAAGTAAGCTGGCATGAAAGTGACCACTTTTTATATTTTGTTAGTTTGTTTGATTGGGTGAATCCGTGAGTTCAGCCCATAATTTGCTGCATTAATATGCGGTTGATTTTCTATAGTTTGTTCCAGTAGATTTTGTGAACTGAATTAAAGTAGAAGAGAGCTCATGCTGATGGTTGAAGGTGTCATTGAGGGAAGATAACATTAGATATGTCATGGCCCAGTGGCATGAGAGGCAGGCAGCAGCTGTCCAAGTGTCAGAAACACAGCACACACCATCCCTGTCCAACAAGATCCATTTATAGACACCCCTAGATACCAGGGCAATCCCTTTTCAGCTCTCGTTCTAAAACAGTTGAGAGACTGAGATGACGAAAAATATTAAAGGGGTCATGAACATGAACATTTTGTACTGTTCTCTGAGGTCCGCTTATAATGCTATCAAGATTTTTACATAAAAAAAACATCATAATTTAGAAGTACTATGCTATTTTCTGTCATGTTTTTGACCCCTCTCATCAGAAAGCTCTGTTTGAATAGGTGTGGCAGATTGTAGACTCAGAAGTAAACGCCCACTGCTATGATTAGCTAAGACTTGTTTGTTTGACAGTCTGCGTCCTTCACAGATGGGCGCTGCTGTGATTTAGGTTACAAATGCATAAATACTCAGTACATATCAAACAGAACAATCTGTTTAACAGACAAAGCTATAGTGATCACGTAATAAAAACAGTTACTGTCGGATCCAATATGTGTCTTTTAGTTTCGATCTTTCAGAAAACCCTGCGTCGAATTGTGCCTTGTTTGTAAACGAATCTGCGGTAAAATGAAGTTCTCATGATGCGGTCTGATCTCATTTCATGACAGTTTCATTCTTTTCTTAATGTCTGATCGAAGGAAGTGTATACCAAAAGATGTGGCAACTGGCACTGAACAGCATCTTGTTGTATTCGAAATTATCTTTATTATTTGGTTTCTGTGTAGACCTGCGTTTGCCTCTCTCGTTATTTACACTACAGACGTGAATCGGTGGGTGGTGCTAAAAAGACAGCGATGTAGAAGCAGGTATTGATCTTCTTCTGTGGAGGCGGAGCTTATCCACACTATTACATCATAGAGTAGAACATTCCACAACCTTTTGTTTTGTTTTGTTTTGGCAGACTGGATTCGATATAAGCTGTTTTTAGACTAAAGAGAAATTTTTGAGTTCTGAAACTTACAGGATGTTTTAATAGTACAATGACCTCTTATATGTCAAAAGATCAAGGGAATTTTTTATTTTTTTCAGTTCATGACCCCTTTAAAACTGGGTGAGGCCATTGACTAGGGCTGTGCGATATTGAAGAAAAAATGCGATATTCGATATGCGATACGATATTGCTTAAAGAAAATCGATTTAAATTATATTTTAAAATATTAAAAAATTAAAATTATATAACCAATTTGTTTCACATTCTTTCTTGGAAAATAAAGAATCACTACAACTTCTGAAAGTGACCAGCAGTGTTTTAGCATTACATAAAAAGTAATGTCACAAATCAGAAAATGTCATTTTAACATCAGTGTGAACATACAAAAAAAAAATTAATGACACTAATTTTATATTATTGTAACTTTGCTTTCCATACACTTTAAGTACTTCTTCATATACCACAGCAAAAGCTATAGTCTGAGAAAGTTCAAACATGATTAAAGGCAAGTGAACAGTCAGTAAAAAAAAGAAAGAAATACACAATTTACAAGCATAGCTAAAATAAACAGTAGTATTCAGGTACAGAAATGTAATAATTAAGTGTAAAATAACACTACAGTGTTCACTGTATGAATTAAATTTAGATTAATCTTTGTTATAGCTGTTTTGTTGTTTGATTAACATTAGTGACATATTCAGCAGCACGTATTTATAGGCTGCTGTCCCTTTAAATCCGACTGCACGGATCCAGTATAATGATACACATCCGATTTATTTCTCAGCTGTTTACATTAATTTAAAACATAACTGACTGCGTTTACGAGAATGATCGTCGAGACGGGTCTGTTCAAACATAAGGAGGAGATGCGACAGACGAATCAACTCGGTGTTCGCCTGACGTCTGAAATGCTTCTCTCTGTGTGTGCGCGTGCTTTGCACATGTGCGGCAGAACCATAGACTGTATAAAAACGGCAGAACTTCAGGTGTGAGTCAGACAGCAAGACGAGACGGCAAAGAGTTGTTTTCTGCAACTTATTGCACTTAACTCTTTTTAACGTCAAGCAATTCTATGCGTCGAACTAAAACTTTGACCTTTTGCAACATTTTGATTTAAGTAGCCTATTATTAAAATGATTCAGATATCGCACGCCCTTGCGATATGCATATTGCGATATTTGCATTTGCGATATTTCGATATATCGTGCAGCCCTACCATTGACTTTACTGATATGTATTGGATTTGCCATTTTTTGGTGAAGCTGGATTGGTTAAATAAAGCCTGACTGACCCAAGTGTTTCCCCTCAGCTGGTTTATACTGGCTTCGTTGTTGGAAGTTTTGCTTAAAATATTCATTTGTATTTAAGTTATATTTTCTCACCTCATTTTAGCTCAATTTATTTTAAAGGCTTTAAATATGTTTTGTAGGTTTGACTTTACCACAATTTTAGTCACTAATATCCACCAGCTTAAAGCTGAAGTGTGTCTTTTTGGACCCCTGATAAAACCAATTGAGTTGCAAATAATCGTATGTGTCCTACTGCCTTTCATTGTACTCTTGCTATTGGTTGAGTCACAGGCTGACATGTTGGGTGGGATGCTCTTACTTAGCGTTTAAACTTGCTTACAGTGTTCAACTTACTTATAAATTATTGTTACTTATAGATACTTATAGAATCGTGTTCATCTTCAAAACATTTTAATGAAACCTGAATAATTTCCATTCCACCACTAAAAGTCCGTTCTGACAAAACTTTGATATTTCAGATATCTCATAAGGACACCGTAATAAAATCCAAATGAATTGAACGGTTTAATCCCAAGTTTTCTAAAGACTTTAGGCTTTTATTCACATATTGTCATTGATGCAAGAACAAATTCGTTGGTTTTTGCACATCAAATGTTTGCGCTTCCATTTACCATATTAGATGCGCTCTATGTATGTGAATAAAATAAAATAATAAAAAGGTGAATAAAAGCCCAAATTAAATCTGTTCACCACATATAATGATCATATCTTTGGAAGACTTGTATTAAACCACTTCAACTTTCAAAGGTGGGACAGAAATATGTCCGGTTTCATTAGAAATATCTTATTATAAAAGTCTAATGGGTTTGAAGTATCATGAGGGTGAGTAATAGTCCGATTTTTCATTTTTGGGTGAATTTAAGCGCTTGGAGGTTTGAATGGGTGTCACCTGTTGGACTGGACCAGTGTCCAACAGTGCGTGTGATTTGTTGTTTGAGATGCTAAAAACACATTTCCCTTCATCCACCCCCAAAGCTTCAACGTTACAAAGATATTACAAAGCTCCACCTCCTCAGTATTGGACGAGCTGGAGACGGCAGGCAGAGTCTGGAGTCTATCTCTCCCTGCCCATCTACCTCAGCCACAGGGGCGCTCAGCTCCGCCCAGGTAGCCCTGGTGCCGTCCCGTCCCGTCCCACACCAGCTGGCATGCATGTCCTAATGCTCTAATAACCTCACAGAGTCATGCTTGTTTTCACACCCATACTCAAGATCTCCATGATCCTGCTCCAAATCACTGCGGTTACTGAGAACTAATGAATGGAGTTCAGTTAATCGCATTCGAAAGATATGATAATTATAGGTAACCATGATTGAGGATTAACAGAATAACCGGTAATGAAGATTAAATTCAGAATCAAGTCTGGATGATGTCTAGGGGTGTAATGGTATATAACAGTACGATATTTTGCGATGCAAAAATGTTACGATATGTATCGTAGAGTGGTGGCGATACTTTTAAAATATGACGGCAGTCTAATCCTATTGGTTGAGCTGCCGACGTGACCTACTCTGCAACAGCGTCGCATGTGCTTTCCTCGCAGTTGCAGAAATCGCTTAAACTGAACATTAGTCGGGCAACATGAGTTTGGCTGAAACTGAAATTGAAGATGCCCTGTCTTCTTATAAGTCCGACATCTGGCAGCATTTTGGTTTTTCAGTCACGCGACAGGACGACGGTAAAAAAATTACAGACAAAATACAAACTGTTTGTAAACACTGTAAAACAAGGCTGCCATATACAACGTCAAACACTTCGAATATGATGTGCCATTTAAAACGGCATCACAACAACAAACTCCTGCCACAAAAAGGGTGAAAGAAAGCCAAACATCTATACAACGCAGTTTTGCTGCAACATGGTCTCAGTCAAGTGCGAAAGCTCAAGAAATAACCAGATGCATCTGCGTTTTTATTGCAAAAGACATGAGACCATTTTCTGTGGTCGAGAATGTTGAATATCGCTAATTGGTTAGCGTAATGGAGCCCAGATACCATATTCCGTCACGCCCGCACTTCAGTCAAGAGTTAGTTCCAGCCCTGTACTGCGAAGCTAAAGCAAAGGTGGTCGACGGTCTGAAAAAATCAGAGAATGTGGCAATAACGACTGACAAGTGGACTTCGCGGGCTTGTCAGAGCTATATTACAGTCACGGCGCATGTTATTACCACAGAGTGGGAAATTAAAAGTTTTGTGCTTCAGACTCGCCCGCTTTTTGAGTCACACACTGGAACTAACATAGCCGGAGTTTTAAAAGCGGCTATACAAGAGTGGGAGCTTGAAAGGGCTCCTCATAGTACTGCTGTTGTTAGTGACAGCGCACACAACATGGAGGTGGCAGTGAGAGAAGCCGGGTTGTCACCGCACATTAAGTGTTTCGCGCACACATTGAATCTTGCATCGCAAGCAGGTTTAAATGTTTCTCGCGTCAGGCGCTTGCTTGGGCGCGTGAGAAAAGTCGTGGCTTTTTTTCACCGCAGTGCCACAGCAACAGCTGTGCTCGCAGAAAAGCAAAAGATGCTTGAGATCGCATCACATAAAGCTTATCATGGATGTGGTAACACGATGGAACAGCTCCATTTTAAATTTTGTTCAAAATATCGTGATATATATCGTATTGTGAACCCAGTATCGAGATACGTACCATATCGTGACCTGAGCATATCGTTACACCCCTAATGATGTCTGAAAATTTACATTTATACTAACATTTCACCCTAGGTAATGAGTGGCAGTGTCCAATGTCTAACGTTGAGTTTTTGACATGGATCTGGCCTTCACGTAAGGTTAAGAGTTTTGACATTTAGCCCAGAAACATACTTTATGCAAGTGCACAATCTCAGAAATGAATGCTTGGCCAACATCATGTTGCAAGTGCATAATTAACCTGCACTGTCGCAGTACTCAAGATAGGAGTTTTTTTCTTCATGTCTGTGTATTAACATGGTATTGAGAAACTAATTGGGGCCATTTAAATGTCATGGTCATTTTAACTAACTTGCTCAGAAAGATTCTCTTCAAACTGTTGCTCTGCCATGACAATAGTTGGCCTGATAGAGAAAAAACGTCCATTGAAGTAGAATGTTTAAGGCCCGTTCGCACCAAAAACGATAACTAATGACAACTGTATACACCAGTAGACGTATATTATTTTCTGTTTACTATAAGCACACACTGCAGTTTTGTTGTTTACAGCTTTAAATGTTCTGGCTCTTTAAAGTCGGGTGGATTCTGATTGGCTGTCAAAAAAAAAAAAAGTTGTTCTGAAAGTGATTCAGACGATATTATTGATCACTGAAAGTGATTAGCCGTTGTTATAGTTGTGATGTGGACTTCCCAATTATTAAAACGTTATAGTTATCGTTGCATTTATCGTCCTCAGTGTGAACAGGTCCTACATCGGCTGTTGTGGCAGCATTCAAAATGTAACTCATTTCAAGCTTATGTTCACAAACTTGCATAGACTGTGTATGTTTTAGAACTTAATGTATTGAAACTCTTCATCTTTAGAATATCATCTGTAGAATCTGTTATCTTAGAATATTAAATCCCTCCCCATCCTGTACTAATCCCCGTTTGATTAATTCCATGGCATGCAAATCAGTGTTTAAGCATCCTAGCTTGGCACCTTCGTACAAACTAATTTGTTGTTGCCACATGTGCTTTAACCCTCGTTTCTATGTGAAGTTCATTTTGATTGTATTTTGTTTATTTCTACAGTGGATCCCTCCCAAGTCCCGATCCCAGTCAAGCGATCTCCTCCCATTCCCCCAAAGAGGATGACTCCTATGACCAAGCGCCCCTCAGACGACTCTTCGGCAATACCCTGAGCCTCCGCCACCAGGCCCCGCTCCATTCCGGTCCCTAGCCAGCTTCTGCCCCGCCCCTGCCCAATCAGAAAACAGCAAAAACTCAGAAGCGCTTCTCCTCCACCAACCCATATCCCGCCTTCCCCTCCCCGTGCCCACCCGCCCCCGGCGGGCCCACACGTGGAGCCCCCAGCCCACCACCGAGCCGCCCTTACCTCTGCCACATAGCATCAGAGAGCCTTGAACAGTCCTGGACCGGTCCAGCCCAAACGGAAAGGATCCAGCGAGATCATCGCTTCGTTTGAGTCACCAACCGGACTTCTGGCTGAGCAAAGGAGGGGGGCGTACTCTCTTCCAGTCACATCGAACCTCTGCGACTGTGTGGTGCAATCAGTTTCTCTCAGAACTCAGTGGCCTCGCTTTTGTACATTTATAACAGATGCTACTTTTTGCATCCCAGAAGAAATGTTGCTCTATTGTGCAACTATTATGTGATCTGGGTAGATACTTACAAATGTAGTTAGTAACGAATCCATTACATTAACATTTTAGGTAATATTAATCCGCCTACATTTAGATTACTTTTAGGTTACTTTTGAGCTTTCTCGTTTATCACATTGATTTAAATCGGATTTCTTGAACCATATTGATCAAATATGCAAAGATTAAGAACATATATTCCCATTCTTGATTAGACAACATGGAGTGTAGTAACATTAAACATTACTTTAAGTCAGGGTTTCTCAAACTGGGGTTTGTGAAAGAACTGCAGTGTAGGGAGTTTAATGAAAAGCTAATAATTAATTAAATCCTAAAAATATTAAATGAAAATAAATCTTTTTAAAATCAATCAAAATAAAACAAGTACTAAAAAATGAAATATTTTATTAGTTTACCTGCATGTCATGTGACCATAACCAACATCAGAGAGCCACGAATATGCAAATGTGATACTTCATTATTAAAATATTTATTTTAAAGTCTCAGGGGTACTTCAAGTGAATATATTAGATGAAAGAGGATCAGATGACAAAATTGTTTGTGAATTTATGGATTTTAATTTAATAATTTTTAAGTTATTTTAATGTGTTTGAAAGACAAAAACCTTCCAAAGACATATAAAGTCATGGTTAAATAACCTACTGAGTGGTAGGTTCTTCTTAAACCTGAAATGATTTTTATAAATCCAGTGGTCAAATGCTGTCTTCCACAGAACTGGAAGACTTTCTGAGTGTATATATAAGCAGTAAGCTCTTTTAGAAAGGAACATTTAAATGTAAAATTTAAAAGATGAAAGTGAGAATCAATAAATTATGAATAATTTAATGCCATTGTGTGAATAATATGTAATCATGCAATCAACTGTAGTATGAGACGAGTATTTAACCCTCTGTCTCTTAGTTTAGGAGTCACACTTGCGACTTCGTGGTCAAAGTGACGAAGACTTAAATGTTTTTTTTTTTTTTTAATTTTGAGGGGATTTTATGATACTATGCAACATTTTTATGAGCTATTTTATCCAGTAGAATTAATATATTTTTATTTATTTAATTATTTATTATGTTTCAATAATGCAATAGTTCATGTTAAAACGTTTATTTAAATTGAAAACATTCACATCAATTTTTGAAGTGAGAATGGTGCCATTGGGGCATTTTAAAAAATAAAAACTTGTGTAAGGCATGTAAAATCTGTGTAGTCACATCTAAAGATATACAGAGGCCTTGGATTCCCAGTGTTTTTTTAGACATTTTATTAGGTTTTACATTAGATTATATTTAGAAATTATAAAAACACTTTTGGTCAAGGTTAGATATTTTGGCTAGATAAATATCCGGTTGGCATTGATTTCATCAAAGTGAATATTCTCAAATTTGCATCTTACCCGTTCATTGTGTTTGTGTGTGTGTGTGTGGGTGGTGTGTGGGTGTGTGTGTGTGTGTGTGTGGTGTGTGGGTGTGTGTGTGTGAGCGGTGTGAGTCAGTGCTCCAGTGTGCGTGCGCGTGCATGTCTATTTTGTACTCTTGATATTTTAGAGAGTCACCCCTTGATTGCAGTGCACTTTTGTTCTTCACAGTGGCTGATTTGTAGTTTGTAACACCAAAAGAATCTCTGAGTTTTCGTATTTTTTCGTATTTCCCATTCATTTCAATGGAGGTGTGTGAGAATTTGATTTATTTTTTACCAGTGAACATATCAAATCATGTCCATGATTGTTTGTTTTGGGGTGAGTTCACTAGCTAATGTGACACACAAGTGTCATCTCATTCCGAGAGGCCACGATTTTACATTGCGAAATATAAATTTTTCCAGTCAAATGATGAATGAAGAGGCCAGGGGTTAAAATGTAATCTAATCTAATAAAAATGCTTAATTTTTGGAATTGATTGCGTTAATCCAGATAAGTCAGTAACAGTTATACCCTATCGTGTGCTACATATAATAAATATATATATATATATATATAATATATATATTATCTAATATAGATCGATTAAACTTAAAGGAACTAGTTCCCCTTAATAGGTCACTTGGTATGTGATGTGTATGGTTTAGGCCTGAGGATGATGATTTTGTACAGGAAGAAGGCTGCCGAAGATGCGGCGCCGCCCCCTAGGCCCACACTCCAGTGGAGCCGCGCAGCCGCCGCGGTCTGGTGGGAGACCCACGGGCACTGTATTCCTGAGGACGCGGGGCATGGGAAACCGCGACGACGACGAGGAGAGCGAAGAGTGAGCGTTTGATGGACCCATCAAGTACAGAGATGTGAGGAAGAAAGATGACGAGGAGGGAGGATTGTTCCTACAAGTATGATCCTTAATTCTGTCTGACCAGCGTATGAGGGTTATTGAGGAGATTGTACCTGTCATGCATAAAAGTGCAATAAAAAAATCTTGTGTATGGTCTCCACTTAAAACATGGAAACTGGTGAATACGGTGTTTTAAAACTCTATGGCATTTGTTAGAAATTGGTTATTCAAAATTGTTGGGCAGTATACAAGTAATATTTTTTTTTCTTAAGGCATTTTAATTTTTATTAATTTTATTAATTTGTTTTTGAGGAAGAATGTAAATGCTCAAATAAATGCTTTACTAACTTTAACTTTCTGTTCATCAAAATAATCCAGTAAAAATGTCATATTTTTTCAGAAAAATAGCAGCACAACTAGTGTGAGATAATAATCAGAAATGTTTCTTGAGCAGTAAATCAGAATATCAGAATGATTTCTGAAGGATCGTGTGACACTGAAGACTGGAGTCACGATGCTGAAAATTCAGCTTTGATCACAGCAATACATTATTTTAACATGTATTCAAATAGAAAACATTTGAAATTGTAATAATATTTCAGTGTTACTGTTGTTACTGCACAGCGTATAGGTCAAATAAATGCAGCTATGGTGAGAATAAGAGACGACTTTCAAAAAACATGAACAAATCTTTCCAACCCCAAATATTTGAATGATAGTGTGCTTTTAAGCAGTAGACTTTTTGTTGGCTTACAAGTAAATGCAATGGAGTAATAGTGTCATCTCCTTCAGAACGTAGTGATTTGCTCAAACTCTTTGCTGACAGATTTCTTTTATCAGTGCTTTAACCTTCTATGTGCTCAAAGCATGAATGTTGCAACTTTGTTTGCACGTAGCATCAATACCAATTTGTGAAAACAGCTAATGAGGATTGTGCGTATATCTTGTCAGGTGGGCTTGCGAGCCGTGTGAAGCGTAAGGATACTCTGGCTCTAAAGCTGGAGCGTCAGCAGGAGAAAGAGCAGTCTCAGGACCAGGAGAGCATCACCTGGAACAACAAAGAGCAGTGGAATGCTGTCCGCAACAAGATCGGCACCACCCTCACAAGGTCTGTGTGTGTGTGTGTGTTCACTGTGCGTTTATGGGCTCTTTGTACTGTCCACACTCACACTGTGTGTATTTTGCATGTTCTCATAGGAGGCTGAGTCAGAGACCCACCGCACAAGAGCTTGAGCAGAGAAACATCCTACAAGGTCAGTCTTACATCCATTGTCTTCTAGTCCTCCGTAGCATTTGTTGTAGTCAGTCATAGCTGATGTAGTTCCCAATTTTGTGATGCTTCCAGAAAAGATTTTCTTAACATCCGCACGCTCTTTTGTTTCAGCCAAGGATGAAGCGGACCGACGGGCAGAAAGGAGTGAAATCAAGCGCAGACTGACCAGAAAGGTTTGGAGGCACACGTTCATCATCTGACTGTTTGTTTCTCATGAAAACCTCTAACGCGCTTAAATGCTTGGAATTACTTTTGTAGACACATACACTTCTGGTCACATGTTTGGAGTCAAGTTTTGTTTTTAAAAGAAATTTCCAGTGCTCAAGTCTGAATGCAAAATCAAAAATACAGTAAAATAAGTGCTATAGTGAAATACTATTACAATTTAAAATCACTTTTTAGATTTTAATATATTTTAAAATGTAATTTACTCCCTTGATGGCAAAGCTGCATTTCTTCAATTAGAGATTACAGATTCAAATTAAAAATTTAATATCATAAAATATAAATGCTTGTTGACTACTCACCTATTTGACTTCTTAACTGTAACTGAATAGTGGACAAATAAATGTGAACAAAAACCTACAAACATTTAAATTACATGATTTTTCTTTCTAATTGTGGCAAAAATATTTTGACTGGTGCGAGTAGGTACTAATCTAGCAGAGCGTGAAAGCAAATGTTGCTGTTGTGTTTCTGTGTGCAGTTGTCCCAGAGGCCTACGGTGGCTGAGCTGCAGGCCAGAAAGATCCTGCGCTTTCATGAGTATGTGGAGAGCACTCACGCTCAAGACTACGACCGGCGCGCCGACAAACCCTGGACCAAACTCACACCTGCTGACAAGGTCCGACCCTATCACTGCTCTCCGCTGCCCTCTGCTGCTGACCGATATAGCAGCATTTAAATGGCATCTTATGTAAATTGTACAGTTACATAAAAAAAAAAAAAAAAACATTTGCACGTAATTGAAAACAGGCAAACCTCCTTGACAAACAAATCTGATTTGAAAAGGCACATAGACACTGAGAGACACTGTTTCTCAACCGTCTTGACTGTAAAGCATCAGAATTTTATGTTGATTTTGACCAAATGCCATCATCATTAAGGTGTACTGTAAGTGTTTTATACGACCAGTGTTTATGTTGTTCTTTCTTTGTCATCTTCCAGGCGGCCATAAGAAAAGAGCTGAATGAGTTTAAGAGCGCAGAAATGGAAGTCCATGAGGACAGCAGGGTATACACCAGGTGAGACACTTTTAACACTTTCTTAACTGGAATAAGTTAATACACACGCAAGAATAGTCTGATTTTAAAGGGAATTTGGTCAGATACTGAAGAAACACCTTAACCCAGCTACCAAAACCTGATTACCAGTCAATATACATATATCTGTATCTGCAGAGACATTCAAAAGTTTGGGGTCAGCAAGATTTTTTTTTCATGTTTTTGCGAGTCTCATGCTCAACAAGACTGCTAAAATACAGTAAAAACAGTGATATTGTGAAATATTGTTACAAATAACAGATTTCTATGTGAATATATTGTAAAATGTAATTTATTCCTGTGATCAGCTCATTGTACGTTTTGGAGTGGTCACTGATCTTCGAATAATGAATATGCTGAATTGATGAGTCAGAAATCTTTGATGAATAGGAAGTTCAAAAGAACAGCGTTTATTTGTAATAGAAATCTTTTGTAACATTAAAATGTCTTTAGGCAAGGCAAGTTTATTTATATAGCACATTTCTTACACAATGGTAATTCAAAGTGCTTTACATAAAAGGAAGTAAAATAATCATAAAAATATTCACAACAATAAAAAGAAGGAATTTTAAAACGAATTAAAACAGTAGTCTAGCTTGTGTTAATGCTTCATTTAAAAAAAAAAAACATTATTTTTCACATAATTTACCTTTATTCCAAACAGCTTTGTCCCTTTTCTGAGAAGCAAAAACGCGCGATATTTCCTGCTGTTATGAAGCCCCGCCCTCAGAAATAGGTGATGGGCTCAGATTGGTTAGCTGGCCTAGTGTGTTGTGATTGGCTAAACCATCTCTAGCGCGTGTCTAAGCGTCCCGCCCCTCACCTCAGCGGCATGTGCTCTGGTTGTATTGTAAACAACGGCATTGTTAATATCGTTTATCAGTTTGAGCCAGATTGAGATGCAGAGGATATTGAAGAGGATAGCGCAGAACCTGTGCAAGCACTGCTTTTAATGGTAGGCCTATGTTTTTTGTTTGTTGTTGTCATACTTTTAGATACACTGTTATTTCTAAATGCTACTGTTTATGTTAGCTTTTAATATACAGTTTATCCTGATTAAAGCTTTAATACAAAACGGCAACTGCACGTGCGTCCATGTTTAATGCTTCTCATAGCTATGTGAAAATAAATGTATAATTGGAACAGTTCATTGTTGGAGGTGAGCTGAATGAGAGAGAGATGCAGAGAGTGTGCAGAGCAGGGGGAACAGGGAACAGATGAGGAGACCATTACAATAGTCCACCCTGCTGGTGATAAAGACATGAACAAGTTTCTCCAAGTCTTGACTGGAAACAAAACATCTAATTCTGTTTTTGAGATGATAGTATGCTGATTTAGTTACTGCTTTGACATGACTACTGAAACTAAGGTCTGTCTCCAGAATCACACCAAGATTCCTGACTTGATTTTTAGTTGTTAGACCCCTAGAGTCAAGGTATGCATTCACCTTGAGAACTTCATCTTTGTTTCCAAATGCAATGACTTCAGTTTTCTCCTTGTTTAACTGAAGAAAGTTTTGGCACATCCAACTGTTAATTTCATCAATGCATTGGCAGAGGAATTCAATGGGGCTGTAGTCATTTGGTGAAAAGGCTAGGTAAATCTAGGTATCATCAGAATAGCTGTGATAGGCAATTTGGTTCTATCTCATTATTTGACTTAGTGGGAGCATATACAGGCTAAACAAGAGCGGTGCAAGAATTTAGCCTTGTGGGACTCCGCATGTCATGGACGTCCACTTAGAAGGGAGAGGTTATTATGCGAGTATAGGAGAGCATAAGTCTAAGTATGACCTGAACCATTTGAGTACCATCCAAGAAAGCCAGATCCAGTTTTCCAGTCTCTCTAGTAGTATGTTATGATCGACAGTGTCAAACGCAGCACTGAGATCTAGTAGTACTAGCACTGAAATTTTGCCAGAATCAGAATTTAAAGGGGTCATATGATGCGATTTCAAGTTTTTTTTCTCTTTGGAGTGTTACAAGCTCTTTGTGCATAAAGAAGATCTGTAAAGTTGCAAAACTAAAGTCTTAAATCCAAAGAGTTATTCTTTATAAAATGTAAGAGTCAGCCACACCCCCCTAAAACGGCTCGTTCTAACACGCCCCCACATACCTACGTCACTATGTGGAAATATTAGCATAATGCGGCCCAAATGTGCACTCAAAGAAAGAAGGCGTGGTTTCAGGAACAGCAGTAATGTTGATGCAGCCATGTCAGGGAGACGCTGTGTTTCAGTGCGAAAGCAAAAGCACTTTATTTGGCCTTCCGGAAGTAGATGCAATTAGGAATCATTGGTTAAGATTTATTTACAACAGAACAGCACAACCCAGATGTTCGAATTTGTGCAACGCATTTTATGGACGACAGTTTTTTGAACCTAAAAAAGTAAAAGGCTGGCTGTGCACAAAGGCCATTTCTAAAAAAAAAAAAAAAAAAAAAAAAAAAAAAAAGGGGTAAATTTCGACTTTGCTATGACAATCTGTCGCTTCTGAATCAGCGACTGTAAGTATGTTTTGTTACTAGTTAAGTATTTGACTATTGACTGTTCAAATGCGGAGTTTTGAGCAGCGCAGAGTAAGCGCAGGGTGTGTTGGGTGTGTGTGTGTGTGTGTGAGGGGAACAGGGTCACATCACAGGAGAGTGAACTGTCTGTCAGAAATCATAGCACGTCAGCTGTCTTAATCGCGGTTTGTGTACTGCATCATCACGGTGTCTGTCACGCGACTCTGTTGCCCTTTCAGGCTTGAAACTGATGGTTAAACTAACGACATTATTAACTGTTTTGATATTTACTTTGAAAGCTGACGCTCGCGAATCGCGATTATGGTAAGGGGCGTTACATTTCGACAAGTGCTTGCAGTGTTCAGCCAATCACAATGCACTGGGTCAGCTGGCCAATCAGAGCAGACTGTGCTTGTCAAGGAGGGGGCTTTGTAGAAAACGAAGCGCTTGAGAGAGGCGGGGCATAAAGGACCTACAATAATGTACAATATTTAAAAAATAATGTGTTTTTTGAACATTAAAGAATGTCAACATATTCCTGTTACACCAAATACACAAAAAAGAATGATCTTTAAATAGCATCATATGACCCTTTTAAGCAAATATAATTTATTATCTTAATGAGCGCTGTCTCTGTGCTGTTATGCGGTCGGAAACCAGATTGAAAATTAGGTATCCATTTGAGTTTATGTAGTAGTTCAGCTGATTAAAAACAACCTTTTCTGTAATCTTGTCTATAAAAGGACAATTTGATATTTAAGGTCACTTTTAATCAATTTAATTTGTCCTTGCTGAATAAAAGTATTAATTTCTTTAAAAAAAAAACTGACGCCAAACGTGACATGGTTGTGGTGTGTTATACATGTATAGTGAATGTATGTATGTATGTATATGTGTGTGTTCAATAAAAGCCATTCATTAAGATAAATGTTCCTTAAAAGACAAGTGATAAATAGAGAAATGGAGAGGTAGTTGTAGAATAGTAATGAAAAGATTTGGGGTGGCCACCTTTTTTTTATTTATTTTTTTTATAAGTAATTGGAATATAATGTGCATATGAACATGATCATTTTCTTTAACCATCACCTGGACTGTATTAACAAAATGTCTTCTATCAATTCCTTTTGCAGGTTCCATCGGCCATAATCGGCGTCTCTAAAGAGGAAGCCCCAGACGAATAAAAGCTGCAGCTAAAAGCCTCCAACTCACTCCAGCATCCTGTTTCCCATGATCCTCCAGCCTATACTGACGAGTGCCGGGCCAGTCGCTCAGTGCTCTGGAGTCAAGAGGAGGAGGAGGAAGTGATGCGGGATGCTGGTACTTGATACTAGAGACACTTCTGGGGAACAGGTTTGGAGGGCCAGCACTCCGTAGAGTTCCCATGATTCCCACAGCGTGGTCTGGGGTGTTTTAATCGTCTTTATGGTACACACTTTTCTGTGATCAAGAATATGCTCGTGTACCCAACAATAATATTTTTATGGAAATTATGACACTGGAGATAAAAGGTGTTAGGGCTTGAGCATGTGTGTGGGAGTGAGAGTGTGTGTGTGTGTGTGTGTAATGTGTGTGTGTGTGTGTGGGTGTGTGTGGGTGGGGTGTGTGTGTGGGTGTGTGTGTGTGAGTGGTGGATGCTGATGATGATGAGATGATGATATATGATGTCCACTAGCTTAACCTGGTAATTTTTTAGATGACATTCGCCCCCCCCCAGCCCCCCCCCCGACTGCCCCAGAAAAGTCTGTTGCAAAGATGTATGTAACACTGTTTCTCACGACTGACACACAACTGACTGGTGTGTGATCTGAAAGCACATCTTTGCATTCTCCGGAGTCGGCACGCAGTCCACTTTCTTTTGTGCTTTTTACTGAAATTGACCATACATTTGACTTTTCACACAGATAAAACCCTGCTTAATAATTTGCACCTTTGTTAACACACATAGCACTTCACTTAGATATTTAAATGGTGACTCCCCACACGAACACGCCAATTTACCCAGAAATATCATAGGATTCACTAGATTTTATTATTAGGATATTACTAGATATGTATGGATCAGCAAATTATTCCCCCTAAATTATTCTTTATTATAGTGTGGATATTTTTACTTGTGAGTTGCTTGTTTTTGTGTGTGATTTTTATCATGGCATGTTGTCAATGTAATTATTGTTAATGTAATATATTTTATTCCAGTAAAATCTATAATAATTTTTTTTTTCATATTTAAAAGCAATAATATAAAAAAACCTTTTTCCACATATTACCATAATGAGAATGCAATTTTTTTTTTCCTTCCACAATGCCAAAAATTGTAATGATCCTAAAGCTTAATTTTCTTTAAGCAAAACGTTTTGTTTTGGCGCGAAATATGACCTTGACAGGTTTCATGAGATTCAGCTGTAAATGATGATATAGTCCACTGTTCATTGAACAATTTAAAACAAAGTGGTTGATGTTACATCATGGAGTCATTGTAAAAATCTTGGTGCATTTTTGAATGGTACATAAAAATGAAAACCTTTTCCACATCACTGCTGGTTTTATGGTACACTTTGTTTTGTCTGCCACCAGACGGCCTGTGCACTGTATAGAGACATGCTGTAGATTGTATTGTATATCTCGTCTTCCTGACATCAGAAATTAGTTTTAATTGTAATTATAGTATTACACTATCCTGTTTTTATAAGGTGCAAACAGAGTGACTACAGGTTAAGTGATACAAAACAGCTGTATAGTTGCTTTTTTTTAATGTAAAGATATATTAAAAAGGTCTTTCAATTAATACATGTACATTCACTTCACAATTAATTAAAACTAAACCGTGAGCATCGTTTGGTTCATTTTTGGCTTTATTTTACGCAAGACATACTAGTTGTGTACTCATACGTGGTACATATCAGTGTTCCTTTGATTCCTCGTTTGATTTATTTTTACAACTATACTTAATGTGTTCACTTACACCAACAAATGTTTAAAAAATACCCTGTTTTTAACATTTACCATGGTGTAATGTGATAGGGTTTTGGGATGTATTTCAGTTGCGTTATTAACCTGCATAATAGTGCCTGTAGATGGCACTATTGATTCACTCAGAATGACCAGTTGTCTGATGTTTCTTATACCTGCCTGATCAAGAATTTAAATGCATAAGATGTATTATGTGTTTTTTTAACACTATTTAGCAATGGTCGTGCGATGGTGATCCTTGTTCTTATAGTGTCTTGTGTTTAAATCGTGAAAGTACTGGTGTCTGTCTGCTGTGGTTTCAGAGTTAAATCTAGCTTATTTCATGAACACTCAGAAGCTTTTGAAATGTTAATTAACAAGCTTGCAAGGGGGGAATGCCATTGTGTCTCCTTTATTGATATGTTTATGAACAGCCCACCCATCATGACATTTTGAAGTTTTCCTGTATCATGAATTTTTAATGGCTTTCAGCCGCTCTCCAACCCCAGGACTGCACTCTCTGTCATCCACATACTGTCTCCAGTGGCCGTCTCGCTCTAACTTTATCTGTCTTTCGCAAAAATGTCCCACATTTAAGTCCCGTTCACACCAAGATTGATAACTACGATAATAAATTCTATGAGAATAGGGACGTCCACACCAAAGCTAATGATAAAGACACAGACTAGTCTCAGTCGTCACGTCTTCTGCCATCAGTTTAAAGGTTTAGCTACGTGAGACAATATCGCTGGAATCATTTTCAGAACATTTAACACTGACAGCAGGGTTGCCAGTTTTTCACAAGAAAGCTACTCAAAACTAGCCCAATCGCGTTTTGAGGAGGGTCCCCCGGTAAAAATCGCATTCTATTTTTTGGCGGGGTTGCCCTGGTACAATTCACATTCCAGGGGCTAAATATCACGTTACTGGGGTCGCTTCAACCCGTGGACATGAAAAACAGCCTGCGTTAAGAGTTAAAATAGCCCAATTCCGCAGGAAAACTGCGGACTTGGCAACACTGACTGACAGCCAATCAGAATCCTCCCGACTGTAAACAACACGCGGGCTGCATCCAAAATAACATAGTTCCTTGGCTACTACATAGAAGGCGAAAAACAGAAGTATGTCCGAATTTGCTTTACTCATAAAAGAGTAGGCAAAACGTAACGGATGACCCACTACTTCTGGCAAGATTCTGAAGTGCGCATATGATGGACACTTTACTATCTATTCTAGATCTTTACTATCAGAACCATCAAGATACATTCATACTATAGACTTTATGTAGCTCCGCCCCTTTTATTGGGCTGCTTTCATTGACTTCTGTATTCCATTGTATTTTCACAGCGAGAAGGTGGTAAGGTCGTACAAATTTATGAACAAACTACTTGTTTTAAAATCTTACCGATCTACTGACATTTGTTATGACATCTGCTTTGAACATTACCGTAAGTATTCACTTTCACCACAATTGCCCTTCAACAGCGAGGCTATAGAGCTACCGCAAAAATGGAAATTCAAATACAATTGAGTTGAGAGTTTAGCTCCAACTAGTCTCAGCCACGGACCGCTGGCTGAATGTCTGATGCATATGGCACACAAAATTTAAAACACTTCAGGAGTTTTACATTTAGACATTTAGCAGACACTTTTAACCAAAGCGACTTACAAATGAGGACAATGGAAGCAATCAAAATCAACAAAAGAGCAATGACATACAAGTGCTATAAAAAGTCTCAGTTAGCTTAATGCAGTACACATAGCAAGGTTTTTTTATCATATAATAAATGAAAAGAAAACGGATAGAACAGAAAAAGAATAGAGCAAGCTAGTGTTAGAGTTAGTGTTTTTGTTTTGTTAATTGTATAATAAATAAAAAGAAAACAGAATACAAAAAGATTAGAGAAGCAAGTGTTAGTTTTTTGTTTGTTTGTTTTGTTTTTTTTTTAAAGAACAAGCAGTTAGTAAATAAATAAATAGAGTGTAAGGCACAATCCCAATTCTACCCCTTAGCCCTTCCCCTTTCCCCTACCCCTCGTTTCGTGGTTCACGTGCAGGGGTAGGGGTGTCTCGATTCTCTTTTGGTTGGAGGGGTAGGGGTAGGTGAAGGGCCAGACAGCCCTTCAAACGAAGATTTTTCGGGACCAAAATTCAAACGAAGTGGTATGAATTATCTCAGCATAAACCGGCTACAGCAGCAACATGGCTGCCCAAGCGAACAAAAACACATAAATGTAAGCATTTTTAGCATTAATAAAGATTTTAACGAAAAGAATTCATTTGTTTTATGTTACATTCAATCGTGAGTTCATATTTACGGTCATGTTACTCAAAGAAATGTTAGCAAAAAAATCGCTGCTAACTAACATCATATCATTACAGACTGCACAATAGTGCCACAACACATTTTCATGTCTGATCAGGACGAAAACCACCGTAGACATTGAGGAGGGCTAGTACACCCAATAATTATAAATCGCTAAACCCCTTTCTCAAATATTGCCAATTCGAGAGAGAGATGAAAGTTGCGTGTATGCGCGTCTCTCTTTTTAGAGTGAGTTTACTTAAAAACCAGCGATTTTATCCTCTTGTTGCTGGAAAATATAATGTCGCGATTCAGTATTTAAACTGTTATTAACAAAAGTCGTGGTACAGCATTGACAAGTATCTTTGCTCCTGGATGTCTGAGCTGCGCAATCTCTGATATGTGTGTGTGTGTGTGTGTGTTTGTGTGTGTGGTTGTGTGTGTTGGTGTGTGTGTGTGTCGCAGTAAGCACGCATTAATATAGAACGGATTAAGGCTCCTAACTGCACAACAGCACAAGGGAGGGTAAAAATAGAATTGGGATGGGGCCTAAGTTAAATTGGCATTTTTTTATTTTTATTAAAGACTACTAATTAGAATTAGAGTGTTAGAGTTAAGGTCACATAAAGATGAAAGATGTGTTTTTAGCCGATCTTGAAGATGGTTAAGACTCAGCCTGCGGACTTGAGTTTGGGCAGGTCATTCCACCAGGAGGGAAAAATTAATGTAAAAGTCTGTGAAAGTGATTGTGCTTCTTTGGGATGCACAATAAAGCGACATATAAACTTGCAGAACGCAAGCTTCTAGCGGGCACATAACTCTGAAGTAATTAATTTAAGTAAAGGGGTGCAGAGCCAGTGGTGGATTTATAGGCAAACATCAATGCCTTGAATTTAATAGCGAGCATCTATTGTAGCCTTGCAAATTGATAACATAGGTGGACGTGATTCACCTGGAGAGTATGAAGTGAGGCCGAAGGGGTGCTCACCGCTGTGGATCTGTGATGGTCCTACGCTCCTTATAGTGCCGGGTACCTATAGTGTCAACAAGCATCCCCGCCTTCGTTGAGACGTTAACCAGGTCCGACTCTCTGATGGTCATTAAAACCCCAGGTGTTTTCGAAAGAAGTAGAGTGTGACCTCGCATTCTGCCAAATTTTCCATTTGGCCGCCTAAATCATGGTCTCCTAACAATCCCCGTATCTGCTGATTGGCTTCATCACTTTGTCTCCTCTCCAGCAGTAAGCTGGTGTGTGGTGGCGTTCTGGCGCACTATGGCTGCCGTCGTATCATCCAGGTGGATGCTGCACACTGTTGGTGGATGAGGAGATACCCCCTGACAAGGTAAAGCGCTTTGAGTGCCTAGAAAAGCGCTTTATAAATGTAATGAATTATTCTTTTCTTGCAGCTCATTAAAAAATTATCTTGCTGCCGCGTTCTGGATTAATTGTAAAGGTTTAATAGAACTGGCTGGAAGACCTGCCAAGAGAGTATTGCAATAGTCCAGCCTGGACAGAACTAGAGCTTGAACAAGGAGTTGTGAAGCAGGTCCGAAGAGACGCGTGAGTCTTCTTGATGTTAATAAAGCCATCTGGCAGGACCGGGCTTTTAGCAATGTGTCTGAGCAATCAGCTGATCACCATCATAACTCAGTTTTCTGGTCTGTTTTTGAAGGAGTTATGGTTGATGTGCCTAATTGGATGGTGAAATTGTGATGAAGTGATGGTTTTGTTGAAACCACAAGCAGTTCTGTCTTTTTGAGTTGAAGGTGATGGTCCGTCATCCAACAAGAAATGTCTGTTAGACATGCTGACGTGCGAGCAGCTATCGTCGGATCATCAGGATGGAATGCGAGGTAGAGTTGAGAGTTGTCATCAGCATAGCAGTGATATGAATAGCCATGTTTCTGAATGACAGAACCTGGTGATGTCATGTAGACAGTGAAGAGAAGTGGTCCAAGAACTGAGCTTTGAGGCACCCCAGTAGCTAGATGTTGCTACTTGGACACCTTACCTCTCCAAGATATCTTGAAGGACCGATCTGAGAGGTAAGACTCAAACCACTGGAGTGCGGTTCCTGAGATGCCCTTTGCCAACAGGGTTGACAGGAGGATCTGGTGGTTAACCGTGTCAAAAGCAGCAGACAGATTTAGCAAAATAAGTATAGAAGATTTGGAATCCACTCTTGCCAGTCTTTGGGCTTCAACAACTGAGAGCAAGGCAGTCTCGGTTGAATGTCCACTTCTTTTTGAAGTCGTCATTGGATTGGTTGAATTATATAGGATTTCTGGGAGATGTGTGTGTTGCGTTCTTTAATGTTCCGCCTAGAAACAAAGATGCCGTTACGCCAAACCCCCTCATGTTAGAAAAAAGCCGTCGTGTTTACCACTGTGACGATGAGCACTTATCAGGATCAACTAAACGCTGGATTTGAAAATATTTGTATGTGAACAATTTCACTCAAAATGAAAATTCTGGCGTCTTTTTTATATTCACCTTATAGTTGGTCCAGTCTGATGAGTGACTATCCCTTTAAAACTGTCAAGAGAGTTTTGACAGGGCACTGAAACACTGAAAATACTTTCAACACCATGAATGAATGTGAAAGTTTATACAGGTTAGTTAGCCTTTATCATCACATTTAAGAGTGATCACATCCTTGGTCACTGATATTAAGAGCTTTACTATAATCATACGGGGGGGGGGGGGGGAGAATTAGTTGAGAGCTATGACTTACTTTAAGTAGACTCATTAAAGTGCATCTGCTGCTCTCTTTTGCACTGAAGTATGAAGCCTGACGTATCGTATACCAGCGAAGTGCAGTCTGATTAATTGCTGAAGTGAAATACAATGTCAGATTGCAGAAGAGGAGAGAAAAGGTGCAAAGGAGAGAGCATAGAAAATATGGAGAAAATGAAAAAATTTGAAGATGAAAGGAAATGGAAAAGGTAAAGAAAGCTTGATTTCATATTCGCATATCCTCGCATAACCTGACAAATTATGTAGAATCAGCATGTCTGTGGACTGATTTCAGCGATGGACGTGGGCGGCTTCTTTTAGGGTTCATTTCCAACTGTCTGGGAACCATCCATAAATATTACAAAAATCTAAACTTGATTTGACTCTGCATAATGGAAAAGTTTTTTTTTTTCTCATTCAAAACAGAATAGCAATTGGTCCACATATATATTTATAACAGAAAAAAAAGACTAAAACCAATGAGCCGCTGGTAAAATGCAGATAAATGCACTGTAACTGCACATTCTACAGTATGTTAATGCATGCTGATACTTTGCCTTGCAACCATAAACAGCCTACAGTTAAGGCTTGTTCACACCAAGAACAATAACTATATTGATAACTTTATCACCTGCAATACCACCAGCATTTTGTTGTCTGCTGCCTTAAATGCTCAAGCTCTTTAAACTCAGGTGGATTCTGATTGGCTCTCAGTGTTGTCATTATAGTTGTTGTCTTAAGTTCCGTATTCTTATAGAATTAGAATGATTATTAAAAATGTATAGTTATAGCTAATATTATAGTTATCGTCCTTGGCGTGAATGGCTTTTTAGGCTGATGTATGTATCCTTGGTACCCTGAATAGGGAACGAGATGCTGCATCAGTAGCTGATACTATGGGAACACCCCATGGTGTGACGATTGTCTTAAGCTATATAGAACCATGCCAAGTCATTAGCAGATTGTGCAAACAACACCCAATGAGGCATCGCGTCACTCGTGTCTCAAAAGAAAAGCATCCATGCCATCACAACTAAGATTTCATAGGAGGAAAGCAGAGCAGAGCTGTGTAGTATGACTGTGGCCATACAGAATCTCTTTGCCTATTCGGGTACCAAGGTTACATACTGTACATAAACAATATGTTCACTGACCACTGCATCAGTAGCTGAAAAGGCCAGTAATTTATCAGCTTATGAACCTAGACGGCACAGACTAGCAAAGATAAAATAGAACCTGGGAAGCCCCGAGAACCAGGAGTCAAATGAACATTAATATTATAAAAATCAAGTGTGTAATTTCAGTTCTGGCAGGTCACGTTAGACAAGCATGCATCAGCTGATGCTCAGCTCATCTATGTCTACCTATAGGAATGTGACACCTATCATAGCATTTCTAAGTTACCTTTTCAGTTGCCTTCATTGTGCTGCTCAGGAGCTCATTATGCTCCACCATCTCTACACTAAAAAAAAAAAAATCTGTGACATTTACGGTAAAATACCGGCAGCTGTGGTTGCCAGAACTTCACCATTAAAAATATGATAGCAACATATTAGGTTTTTACAGACTTAACTTAAATTCACAATAAAAAACGTATTTCATTAAGTGATGTAATGTTAATAAACCAGCATATTGAAGTATTAATATCTGTTTTGAACCACTGTAATACTGATAAACACCAAAAACAGGTGGTGATGAGAAAGTCACATGATGAACCAAAGCTCATCACAAACAGCTCTTCCACATGCTGAGAAGGGAAATATACAGGTGCATCTCAATAAATTAGAATGTCATGGAAAAGTTCATTTATTTCAGTAATTCAACTTCAAATTGTGAAACTCGTGTATTAAAAAATTCAATGCACACAGACTTAAGTAATTTAAGTCTTTGGTTCTTTTAATCGTGATAATTTTGGCTCACATTTAACAAACCCACCAATTCACCATCTCAACAAATTAGAATACTTCACAGACCAATAAAAAAACATTGTTAGTAATTGGTTTATATAGGTGATCAGTTTGTGGCACTGCTTAGGTGGTTTGGAAGCCCAGGTTTCTTTGACAGTGGTTTTCAGCTCATCTGCATTTTTTGGTCTTTTGTTTCTCATGTTCCTTCTGACAATACCCCATAGATTCTCTATGGGTTCAAGTCGGGTGAGTTTGCTGGCCAGTCAAGCACACAACACAATGGTCATTTAACCATCTTTTGGTGCTTTTGGCAGTGTGGGCCGGTGCCAAATCCTGCTGGAAAATGAATCAGCATCTTCAAAAAGCTGGTCAAAGCATGAAGCATGAAATGCTCCAAAAATTCTTGGTAAACGAGTGCAGTGATGTTGGTTTTCAAAAAACAATGGACCAACACCAGCAGACGTCAAGGCACCCAAATAATCACTGACTTCGGAAACTTCACACTGGACTTCAAGCAACTTGGGCTATGAGCTTCTCCACCTTCCTCCAGACTCTAGGACCTTGGTTTACAAATGAAATACAAAACTTGCTCTCATTTGAAAAGAGGACTTTGGACCACAGGGCAATAGTTCAGTTCTTCTTCTCCTTAGCCCAGGTTAAGACGCCTCTGACGTTGTCTGTGGTTCAGGATGGCTTAACAGAGGAATACGACAACTGTAGCCAAATTCCTTGACATGTCTGTGTGTGGTGGCTTCTTGATGCCTTGACCCCAGCTTCAGTCCGTTCCTTGTGAAGTTCACTCAAATTTCTTGAATCGATTTTGCTTGACAATAATCATAAGGCTGCGGTTCTCTCGGCTGGTTGTGCGTCTTTTTCTTCCTCACTTTTTCCTTCCACTCATCTTTCTTTTAACATGCTTGGATACAGCACTCTGTGAACAGCCAGCTTCTTTGGCCATGAATGTTTGTGGCTTACCCTCCTTGTGAAGGGTGTCCAATGATTGTCTTCTGGACATCTGTCAAGTCAGCAGTCTTCCCATGATTGTGTAGCCTAGTGAACCAAGCTGAAAGACCATTTTGAAGGCTCAGGAAACCTTTGCAGGTGTTTGAGTTGATTAGCTGATTGGCATGTCCCATATTCTCTTTGTTGAGATAGTTAATTGGTGGGTTTTTGTTAAATTTGAGCCAAAATCATCACAATTAAAAGACCAAAGACTTAAACTACTTCAGTCTGTGTGCACTGAATTTATTTGAGTTTCACAATTTGAGTTGAATTACTGAAATAAATGAACTTTTCCACGACATTCTAATTTATTGAGATGCACCTGTATATATAGAAGGTGCACAGTGACTTTCACACAAACACTAAACACCATCATGGTAACACACATGATACTGAAATAATGCAGTAAACATTAATTTAACAACATTAGATGTAAGATAAAACCCTAATGTGCACAACTGATAAGAAAAAAAATAAGAATAAACTGTTATTTCAATGAAAAAAACATAAAATATGAAGCATCATGCAGGGAATTCTGGGAGTGTCAATTTACGTTTTTTCACTGTAAATTATACAATGACTTTTACTTTTTCACTTCCAAAAACCATACTTTTAACAGTATTTTACTGTAAAATTACATTAAATGTAATTACAGTTATTCACCGTATATAGTATGGAAAGTTACTGATAACCAATTAACAGGTTTTTACTGTAGCATTTTTACAGTATTTTACTGTTAAAATCACAATAATTTTTTACAGTGTAGCCTCAGTCATTCCCTAATGTCATCATCAAAAACACAGTGTATCACATATATCATTAATGTTGTTTAGTTTCTATGTACGGTTTATTCACTGTTTATGTATCGGTGTGCTGACTACTTTTTCATGCAAGGCTACATGAATGGGCGAGGAGTTCTTGCCCAAAGAGGTGAAGTAAACCCACATGCCTCATTGGCCATTGAAATTGCATTTGAAATTGCAATGTCCTCTGCTTATCAGCCACAGATCTACTGCCTCAACCACCAAAACAAACAAAGAATTGATCAGATTCATGCCATGTGTAATGGTCAAGATATAATCTGAGAGTGAAACAAAATCAAAGTGTACTTGGGAAGATAAGCCAGCCCTGGCATAAGCAAGGCCTTGACAGAGTCAAGAGCAAAATCCAGACATGCAGGACTGACCAAGCTAAGGGGACTGACCAGGGCCTGCAAATCTCCAATCCTTCTAAGAGACAACAATGTCAAAAAGCAAGACCAACTTAAGAGTCAGAAACTCATCTGTGCCTGACTCCAAAGGCTTAAAAGAAGGACCTGTGAAAGCCTCCATATACCATGGACAAGTTTCAAGAAGGAGCAAGTATCGAGTCAGGCCCGGATTGGCTAATCGGGAGCACCGGGAGAATTCCCGGTGGAACGGTCTGTTTTTTTTTGGCCACAAGGGCCAGTGTTGTCATGCCACTGGGGTTGAAATATTGATGCTGTTCTTAGGCTGCTTGCACTCACAACAGCCCCACTCTTTTTATTTATTATTTTACCGAGGCCCCACTCACAGGGTTGTCAGCCGATCTGTATAATATGGAATCGTCCCGTATTTAAGGCATCAAAGATGCATCCCGTATGAAAGCTATAAGGAATGCAGTTTGTTCTGTATTTGCAAGCGAAAGTCCGCTTCACAGTGAGCAGTACTTGCTTTTGATTTTGCCAAATCAGTTTGGGCAAATGCAAACAACTTATTGATCATGAGCGCAACATCCAGCAAGGCAGGAAAACATTCAGTCTACCTGAGGGAAGACGTCTTTCACTATTGTAAGTTAATACTGTTAAATAGAGGAAAAAATAGGCTACATTTAAAAAAAATAAAATACAATAACTTCTAGCGTATTGTTAAAATTGTACCTCATTATAGTATAGTATAGTACTTCATATGAGTACAAATCCAAGGACCAATTAAAGTTTTCTTTAATTTTTATTCATTCATAGGCTATATGGTTGCAATAAAATTTTAGTTAAAACATTTAAGTGCCATTGTTTAAAAAATGCTTTATTGACTGGCGTTTTATAGAAAAAAAAACTTATTGTTAGTGACTTTCAAATTTCATGCCATTTGTAATTTCACAGTATTTTCACCTCCTCAATTACATGTGTGAAGTCACAATTCTATAATGGTGCAATTCACAATTACTTTTTTTTTTGTATGACTAACATTTTTTTTAGAACAATTGTACATAAAAAGGGTTAAGCAAAACAAATATGATTATTTCTGAGAACTTTTTTTTAACTGTAGTCAGACATGGTACAGTACAAATATTTGACTCCACTTAAATTTCCCCCCCCCCCCCCCCCCCCCCCCTACCCCTTATTTTCTTAAAGAATTACAATTGTCGCCTTAGTTTCCAGTTTCTGAAATGTACTTGGCAACCTTAATGAGGACGAAGTTCTTTTTGACTCCACTGACATCAGCACCTTGCAAAAAAACAAAAACCATCAGTTGTTGAAGACAGCGTGGAAAAACAATGAATTACAAGGCTGTACAGACCAGTGCACTATTACTGAGGTTTTATTACATTATTTATAAGTCCAGGCTCGTGACTAAAGTGGGGCTGTCTAAAGGCCCGTTCACACCAAGGACGATAACTATAAAGATAACGATAAAGATATAGTGCTAAAAATATATATATAGTGTCCTGTTGAAAAAAACAGCATATGCTGGTTAGGTATGTTTTGACTCTGGGATGCTGGTATTAATGCTGGTCCTTTTGCTGGTTTATGCTGGTCCTTTGACAGCACATGACCAGCATAAACAAGCAAAGGACCAGCTTAAACCAGCAAAGGGCCATCTTAAACCAGCAAAGGACCAGCTTAAACCAGCAAAGGACCAGCTTAAATAAGCATCCCAACGTCAAAACATACCTAACCAGCATATGCTGGTTTTTTTCAACAGGGATACAGCAAGAACGGACAAGAATCATGGAATGCCTTCCCAAGGCAAACCATTATTGGGCCGCCACATAAACACTAGACAGTAGCCAGAGCCACATCTGCACATCTAGAAAAGCCAGCATTGAACTTAAAGGAGAGTGAACTGGATCTACTGTACATCACATTGCCTGAAGCAAGCAGTAAAAAGATGGCATTTAGAAGTATTAAAACACCTTGTGGAAGGTACTCTAGTATTTAAAATGGTCTCTGCTAGTTCAGACGAATGGCCCACATCTTTAGTTATGCAACAGAAACCCAAAATCCTAATTCTTGTGGCGCCTCAGCCACTGCAGATCTAGAGAAACAGGAGTAGGCTGATCTTTCCTCAAAAAGGAGAGATAAGAATGAAGCAGTCTTATGAGGCTCCTTCAGTTATGTGATGCATCAGTGGGTGGTGTTTGCACCACCTGCCAATGAATTGGTGTGATTCTATAAACCTCATCGATCCGAGTCACATGCGTCGAGGGAACCTATGAAAGGGAACCACAGTGTTTATTTATTTATTTATTTATTTTACCACCCACAGAGCCATTGAATGCTTGATTCTGATCGGTTGACTGATGTTGTAAGTTATTTTTCAAAGAAGTTCAGGCAGGTCATGACCACAGTTACAGTTCTATATCACTTCACTAAATTATTTCATTTATTTCAAAGGCCCTTGCAGCCCACCACTGCAAAAGAACCCAAAACCACAAAGACTCTGAAGTGACAAACATGACAAAATGATAAACAATTTCAAAAAATATCTTTTCTTTTTTTCTCAGACAGTTACACACATCAAACACACAGAAACTTCTTGTCAGCCCTGCCCTGCAACTTTATCAGAATAATCAATAAAACCATTTCTCTACTGAAGAGCTACCTAACATTTCGCAGTAGCGAGGTTGTAACCTTGTTATGTTTGCAGTATATTCACTCTCAGGTTAGATGCTATGGCTGAACACTGTTCTTAGCTGCACAGACAGAGACTTCATCTCTCTCTGTCTCTGTGTGACACTTTGGAGTTGCAAATGGTTCAGTGGAGGCCTGGAATGGGTATAGCAAGCAGGTTCGCATGTCTTGAAACAAAATATTTGAAAAGGGAACCTCAGATGTGGTAACTGTAGTAACCGCACTCCTCCATAATTGACTCCAGATCATCGAATTATTCAAAAATGATGCACTTACCTTTGTGTCGTGGCCACATTACTACGCTATTTATCAGTTCGAGAAAAATATATGTATACTTATGCACACTCCCATTAAGACCACTGTACATCTACAGGGACTGGCATGTTGATATCACATGACAATTTATTTCAGCTATAGTATAATATAATCTTAGTGAGGATATAGCATAGACTTCCGTTGATTTTACATCAGGTTAATTATATTTTCTATCACCCAACCCCTACTTACCCATCAAAGAAACATGAGCAGAAAACTAGATTTAAATAAAACATATTTTGGCTGATTTATAAGCATTTTTAACTAGTGAGGACCAGTAAAATGTCCTCGCTAGTGGGTTGTCAAAAGTATTTCACAATATAAGTGGGGAAATTTGCTCCTCACAAGTATAGTCCAAACAACACACACACATTCCAGGTCATTTTGACCTGGTTTGATTGTTCTAAAAAATGCATTTCTTTCTTTCTTCTACAATCTATATTTCCCATTAAGCATAAATATATCCATTTCAATCAATATATTTGAATGTGTCCTCAATAAGTACCGTTTCTGAAGTGTGCACATAAGTAGTATGATGGAGTATGATGTAAGAGGGAGTCTGTGAGGGAACACTTTCCGCCAAAGAAAACAGTCCCACTTCAGCCAAAACCTCAGACTTTCAGTGATGCCATAATAAACTGTATTATATACAATAAATAACTGTATTACTAATAAACTGCTGTAATAAACACCTGTGTTAGGGAAGTTACTTTTAAAAGTAATGTATTACAATATTGTGTTACTCCAAAAAAGTAACTAATTGCATTACTTAATTACTTTTTATGGAAAGTAATGCATTTCATTACTTTTCTGTTACGTTTTGTCAGCTGCGCTGGGCTTGCTGATTAGTTTTTATAAATAAAAAAAAAGAAAGAAATAATAATAATACATATATGTGTGTATATACAGTGGGTACGGAAAGTATTCAGACCCCCTTAAATTTTTCACTCTTTGTTATATTGCAGCCATTTTCTAAAATCATTTAAGTTACTTTTTTTCCTCATTAATGTACACACAGCACCCCATATTGACAGAAAAACCAGAATTGTTGACATTTTGCAGATTTATTAAAAAAAGAAAAACTGAAATATACATGGTCCTAAGTATTCATACCCTTTGCTGTGACACTCATATATTTAAACTCAGGTGCTGTCCATTTCTTCTGTCATCCTTGAGATGGTTCTACACCTTAATTTGAGTCCAGCTGTGTTTGATTATACTGATGGACTTGATTAGGAAAGCCACACACCTTTCTATATAAGACCTTACAGCTCACAGTGCATTTTCAGAGCAAATGAGAATCATGAGGTCATGAGTCAAAGGAACTGCCTGAAGAGCTCATAGACAGAATTGTGGCAAGGCACAGATCTGGCCAAGTTTACAAAAACATTTCTGCTGCACTTAAGGCTCCTAAGAGCACAGTGGCTTCCATAATCCTTAAATGGAAGACGTTTGGGATGACCAGAACCCTTCCCTAGAGCTGGCCGTCCGGCCCAACTGATGCTATCGGGGGAGAAGATCCTTGGTGAGAGAGGTAAAGAAGAACCAAAGATCACTGTGGCTGAGCTCCAGAGATGCATTTGGGAGATGGGAGAAAGTTGTAGAAAGCCAACCATCACCCTCCACCAGTCGGGGCTTTATGGCAGAGTGGCCCGACTGAAGCCTCTCCTTAGTGCAAGACACATAAAAAACACCTGAAGGACTCCAAGATGTTGAGAAATAAGATTCTCTGGTCGGATAGGACCAAGATAGAACTTTTTGGCCTTAAGTCTAAGCGGTATGTGTGGAGAAAACCAGGCACTGCTATCACCTGTCCAATACAGTCCCAACATTGAAGCATGTTGGTGGCAGCATCATACTGTGGGGGTGTTTATTAGCTGTAGGGACAGGACGACTGGTTGCAATCGCGGGAAAGATGAATGCGGCCAAGTACAGGGATATCCTGGACTGAAACCTTCTCCAGAGTGCTCATGACCTCAGACTGGGCCGAAGGTTTACCTCCAACAAGACAATGACCTAAGCACACAGCTAAAATAACGAAGGAGTGGCAACAACTCTGTGACTGTTCTTGAATGGCCCAGCCATAGCCTGACTTAAACCCAATGGAGCATCTCTGGAGAGACCTAAAAATGGCTGTCCACAACGTTTACCATCCAACCTGACAGAAATGGAGAGGATCTGCAAGGAGCAATGGCAGAAGATCCCCAAATCCAGGAGTGAAAAACTTGTTGCATCTTTCCCAAAAAAGACTCATGGCTGTATTAGATAAAAAGGGTGCTTCTACTAAATACTGAGCAAAGGGTCTGAATACTTAGGACATTGTGATATTTCAGTTTTTCTTTTTTATAAATCTGCAAAAATGTCAACAATTCTGTGTTTTTTCTGTCAATATGGGGTGCTGTGTGTACATTACTGAGGAAAAAAAATTAACTTAAATGATTTTAGCAAATTGCTGCAATATAACAAAGAGTGAAAATTTAAGGGGGTCTGAATACTTTCCAGTACCCACTGTATATATATATATTATATATATATATATATATATATCTAGTATACAGGTGCATCTGCAATAATTAAGAATGTCGTGGAAAGTTCATTTTTTTCAGTAATTCTACTCAAATTGTGAAACTCGTGTGTTAAATAAATTCAGTGCACACGGACTGAAGTAGTTTAAGTCTGGTTCTTTTAATTGTGATGATTTTCGCTCACATTTAGCAAAACCCCACCAATTCACTATCTCAACAAATTATAATACTTCATAAGACCAATAAAAAAAAAATTTTTTTTTGTGAATTGTTGGCCTTCTGGAAAGTATGTTCATTTACTGTACATGTACTCAATACTTGGTAGGGGCTCCTTTTGCTTTAAATTACTGCCTCAATTCGGCGTGGCAAGGAGGTGATCAGTTTGTGGCACTGCTGAGGTGGTATGGAAGCCCAGGTTTCTTTGACAGTGGCCTTCAGCTCATCTGCATTTTTGTCTCTTGTTTCTCATTTTCCTCTTGAATATACCCCATAGATTCTCTAGTGAGTTTGGTCTGGTGAGTTTGCTGGCCAGTCAAGCACACCAACACCATGGTCATTTAACCAACTTTAGGTGCTTTTGGCAGTGTGGGCAGGTGCCAAATCCTGCTGGAAAATGAAATCAGCATCTTCAAAAAGCTGGTCAGCAGAAGGAAGCATGAAGTGCTCCAAAATTTCTTGGTAAACGGCTGCAGTGACGTTGGTTTTCAAAAACACAATGGACCAACACCAGCAGATGACATTCACCCCAAATCATCACAGACTGTGGAACTTAACACTGGACTTCAAGCAACTTGCTATTAGCTTCTCCACCCTTCCTCCAGACTCTAGGCCCTTGTTTTCCAAATGAAATACAAACTTGCTCTCATCTGAAAAGAGAAATTTGGACCACTGGGCAACAGTCCAGTTCTTCTTCTCCTTAGCCCAGGTAAGACACCTCTGACGTTGTCTGTGGTTCAGGAGTGGCTTAACAAGAGGAATACGACAACTTTAGCCAAATTCCTTGACACGTCTGTGTTGTGGTGGCTCTTGATGCCTTGACCCCCAGCCTCAGTCCATTCCTTGTGAAGTTCAATCAAATTCTTGAATCGATTTTGCTTGACAATCCTCAGAAGGCTGCGGTTCTCACGGTTGGTTGTGCATCTTTTTATTCCACACTTTTTCCTTCCACTCAACATTCTGTTAACATGCTGGATACAGCTCTCTGTGAACAGCCAGCTTATTTGGCAATGATTGTTTGTGGCTTACCCTCCTTGTGAATGGTGTCCATGATTGTCTTCTGGACAACTGTCAGAACAGCAGTCTTCCCCATGATTGTGTAGCCTAGTGAACCAAACTGAGAGACCATTTTGAAGGCTCAGGAAACCTTTGCAGGTGTTTTGAGTTGATTAGCTGATTGGCATGTCAGCATATTCTAATTTGTTGAGATAGTGAATTGGTGGGTTTTTGTTAAATGTGACTTAAAGACTTAAACTACTTCAGTCTGTGTGCATTAAATAAATTCAATGCACACAGACTTAAACTACTTCAGTCTGTGTGCATTGAATTTATTTTATACACAAGTTTCACAATTTGAGTTGAATTACTGAAATAAATGAACTTTTCCACGACATTCTAATTTATTGAGATGCACCTGTATATTATTGATTTATTTGCATCAAAAGTTAAACGAATAAGCCTCAGGCTGAAGGAAGTGTTTCTGCCTTTGCACTTTCTCCCGATTTCTCTCAAAACAGGGACAGGAGAACTCTCAGTGAATGAATAGGACAACAACGTAACTTGAGTTACTCATTTGAAAAAGTAACTTCAGATATTCGGTTGTAAATTAAAGCAATAAGCTCCAAGAAGGGACTCCGCTTCGCGTCGTGCCTAACAACGCCCCTTAGCTGTTATAAATTCACTGTAAACCACGACTTCAACCGCCTTCACAGGGTTTATTGCTTTTATAAAACTGTTATTCCATATACGTAGTAATGTTTCACAAAATAAAACAGAGCAAATAAAGTGTAACCAGAATCAGAATCATACTGAGCTTTATTGCCAGGTATGTTTACACATACGAGGATTTTTTTTTTCGTGACAGAAGCTTCCACAGTGTAACAGAATGACAGTGACAGAACAAAAAACACAGATAATAAAAATAAAAATAGAACAAATAAATAAGGAATAAAAATATAAATTGACAATTGTATGTGCAGGTATATTACAATACACAGTTTTGTATGTACAAGGTATTATGTGCAAATTGAAATGTAGACTTAGTGTGTGTGTTAGATAAATAAGTGTGTGAGTGAATAAATAGTGTGTGTTGCACAGTTATTTTTAAGTGTTCATGAGATGGATGTCCTGAGGGAAGAAACTGTTCCTGTGTCTTGTCGTTCTGGTGCTCAGTGCTCTGTAGCTTCGACCAGATGGCAACAGTTCAAAGAGGGAGTGTCTGGATGTGAGGGGTCCAGAGTTATTTTGCCAGCCCTTTTGCTCACTCTGGTTGAGTACAGTTCTTGGAGAGAAGGGAGCGTTGTACCAATGATTCTCCCAGCAGTTCGGACTACTCTCTGTAGTCTTCTGAGTTCAGATTTGGTTGCTTAGCTGAACCAGACAGTTATAGAAGTGCAGAGGACCGATTCAATTACAAAAAACAAAACAACAACACAAAAATTTCCTCAGCTGGCAAAGGGAATACAACCTCTGCTGGGCCTTTTTAACAGTGGAGTCAATGTGAGTGTCCCAATTCAGGTCCTGAGAGATTGTGGTGCCCCGGAACCTGAATGACTCCACTGCAGTCACAGTGCTGTTCATGATGGTGAGTGGGGGGAGTGCTGGGGGGGTTTCTCCTTAAGTCCACGGTCATCTCCACAGTTTTGATCGTGTTGAGCTCCAGGTTGTTGAGACTTCACCAGACAGCCAGCTCTTTAACCTCTTGTCAGTAAGCAGACTCGTCACCATCCTGAATGAGGCCGTGTGGTTTCGTTTGCAAACTTCAGGAGCTTGACAGAGGGGTCTTTAGACGTGCAGTCTTTGTTGTAGAGGGAGAAGAGCAGTGGGGAGAGAACGTAGCCCTGAGGAGCTCCGGTGCTGATGGTGCATGTGTTGGATGTGAGTTTTCCCAGCCTTACTAACTGCTGTCTGTCTGTCAGGAAGCTGTTTATCCACTGACAGACGGAGGTGGGCACAAAGAGCTGAGTTAGTTTGGGCAGGAGGAAGTTTGGGATGATAGTGTTGAAGGCTGAGCTGAAGTCCACGAACAGGATCCTCACATAAGTCCCTGGTTTGTCCAGATGTTGTTGGATATAATGCAGTCCCATGTTGACTGCTTCGTCCACAGACCTGTTTGCTCTGTAGGCAACCTGAAGAGGATCCAGCAAGGGTCCAGAAATGTCCTTTAGGTGGGCCAGCACCAGTCTTTCAAAAGACTTCATGACCACAGACGTTAGAGCCACAGGTCTGTAGTCATTAAGTCCAGTAATGTTGGGTTTCTTTAGGATGGGGATTATGGTGGAGCGTTTGAAGCAGGCAGGGATTTCGCAGAGCTCCAGTGATCTGTGTGAAGATGGGGGCCAGCTTGTCAGCACAGGATTTCAGACAGACTGTTGTAACACAGTCTGGGCCTGGTGCTTTTTTCCTTTTCTGCTTCCGGAAGACCTGGCACACCTCGTCTTCGCTGATCTGAATTGCAGGTGTGGGGGAGAGGGGGGTTGCTGGTGGTGTGAATGGTTGTGTGGAGAGGTTTTCAGGGCGGGTGTGGGGTGTTTTTTCATACCTGCAGTAGAACTCATTCAGATCGTCTGCCAGGTGTTGATTCTCCACAGTGCTGGGGGATGGTGTCTTGTAATTGGTGATTTCTTTCAGACTTTTCCACACTGATGCTGAGTCACTGGAAGAGAATTGAATCTAATGATATTATGATATTAATAAAAACAGTATTCTTCCACCAAACAATGTAGTTCCTCAGAAACGGTTGTGGTTGCAACAAAGTGATTGCCGAGCAACACAGACATAAACAAAGCTGTATGTTTGTAGAATAATTTACAACAGCTTCGAACACGGCTCAACCAATCAGAATCAAGGACCGGAACTCTCCGTTTTATAAGTAAAAGTAATGTGTTACTTGTTACAAAAAAAGTAATCTGATTACATAACTCACTTTACTTGTATTGCATTGTCCTCAACACTGATAAACACTGGAGGTTGTGAACAAACTATGTATTATTGACAGTATTAAAGCTTTTTCAATAATACAGTTTGCTCACGACTTTCAATGTTTTATTATAGACTTTCAGGCTGTGTGTTTCTTGATATCACTGACAGCTGAGGCTTTGCATGTAGTAGGACTATCTTCTCTCACACTGAGTAACATAGCAGACAACTAGTTTTCCAATGCGGTTCCCCTCACACAGCAGGGCTTCATCGAAAATGCAGTTGACCTGAAAATGTATGGTTATGAGTTCAGTAACAGAATGTGGAAGCGAAATCTGTGTGGATGTGTCCTTAATCAACAATCTCAACCCAGCATTTTAAAGCCATATTTCTGTTACATGGTACAGTGTTACAGATACAGATGAGTTTGTAAACTGGCTTCTTTATTTGAAGAAAGCATGTCAGTGTTAAGGGAAAATGAGGTCTGCGGAGGCAGTGAAGTAATCATTTCTGGGCCTCCGAAGGCTTTCTGGTCCTGTGGGGAATCTACATTATCACTGATGTGAGACTCATTAGAATATGCTGGACTGGCAAGATTTCCTCCCAGTAATTTGTTTCATTTTCTCAGTCCAGCCCCATGAGTTTAGTTTGGCAAGCAATCCATATAAAGCACAGAGACGGTCATACACCCGGGAAATTGTTTAATGAATGACTGTTCAAAGATAAATACTAAAGCAAATATTCCCTGTGGTGACATGTTTATTTGAAAACTTTAAAGTAGCAATTCACCCCTAAAACGTATTTTAGAAATGTACTCAAAGTTCCAAACTGACGTGATTTGAAATGTCATGGCAGACCAAAGAAGGTGTTTAGAAGATTTCCCAGACTGTTTTTCCTTGCAATTAATGTGAACGGTCAAGATTCATAATGCAAAGTACCTTAAACACAGTTCATATGATGCATGCAAGCTATACCATAAATCTTCTGAAGCCATTTAATAGCATTGTTTGGGGAACAGATAGAATTTCTAGATGTTTAGACTGATATTTGTGACATACAGTAGGTGAGTGCCCGCTGTAAGCCTTTAGACTGATACTGACCTTACAGAATTATATGTGCATATGTAGGCTACTTATATAAGACAAGCAATTGGAGTAAGACATTATATATATTATATAACTACATAAAGGTTAACATACCATAGCAAAAGGAGCATCTGCTGCTTGGTCAAGACTCCGGTCTCTAGATCTCCTGCAGAACGTATGGTGACATATTTGACAGGGTTTCTGGCCAGTGGCAATTACTCGCATGCCATAAGGAATCTGTCTCACTGTAGTCCATAGCATAACCACAGGCAATGATTCAGACAATCTCAAAATATGTCCAGACATCTGACGTCTGCAGCAAAGACTTATGTGTCTAATGAATGGGTGTTAACAGATGGCATATGTTTACATTAAAGTGTTTTATATTTTCGGAGGTTCTTGTCTTTGCAAAACTCTACTGGTTTACTAGCTCTATCGTTCCCTCAAAGTCTACACAATTATATCGTCAGCCAGGTAAACATCATAAGTCTGATTGCTGAGAAAATAACAGCACACCTCATTTTAACAAGCCACACAATTTAACATTCACGTCCGTATGATAAATACAAGAAATACATTAACCTTGCTCACTCTTATCGTTTGCATTCAGTGTTACACATGCCTGAGGTTGCTGACCTCTTGCCAATCTGAAGTATTTCTATAATTGTTGGGTTTGTTTAGAAAGCAGATTGAATGATTTTTATTGCAACCAACTATTTTGTTTTCACTGATTACGTTTATCAAAAATTAGCATACTTGTTTGGATGACTACAGTG
Source organism: Sinocyclocheilus anophthalmus (assembly GCA_018155175.1). Taxonomy (NCBI): domain Eukaryota; kingdom Metazoa; phylum Chordata; class Actinopteri; order Cypriniformes; family Cyprinidae; genus Sinocyclocheilus; species Sinocyclocheilus anophthalmus. The sequence continues at coordinate 39,208 of JADLZN010008401.1, read as the reverse complement.
TCAATAAGATGAATAAGACATGATGTGTGAAGAAAACAAAAAGAAAAAAATCAAGTATTGCTTGTGTGTCATTTCCAGTCATTGTGATTTTGTCAAATTATGTGTGAGAATATTATTTGTGTGTTGTTAGAATACATAAAATGCTACCAAATTAGCCTTAGCAATGCAAAAGACACAAATATTGTTTACAATTTATTTAAAAAAAGGAAATATTTACCATATAATGTTACTATCACAAACAATAGTTTGCATTAAGTTGTGGTTGAAATATTCATGACGTTAAGAATAATTGAAAGAACTCTCCCATTGTGTAACTGTACATTGTTTGTAGAAAAAATCACGTTTGATTCATATGGATTACTTTTATGATGTCCTTTTGTACTTTATGATGCATTACACTTTGATTGCATGGACTTTCAATGGATGATATAAAATGAGGAGTGAACATTTTAAAACATAATTTGTGTTCCAAAGATTGAAATTTGGGTTTGGAACGAAATAATTTAATTACAAAACAAATGTAACTGTAATTAGTTATTGTTGCTGAGAAAAAATGTGTAATTAAATTAGTTACTTATGAAAATGTTAAAGATTACAAAGGGGTTACGTCTGAATATTTTCACACACACACATTGATTTTTTTTTCATAAATTGCATTGACTGCTCTAAAATATGAGACACCAATATTTCAGGAGTTTAGGACACAGAATAGGACACATGCTCATTCGATAACTGTTTTATTTCCTGTTTGGGTTTATGTATATGCTCTCTGATCTATAATAGAGAACATTTATATAGATCAGTGTATATGCTTTACTTTTTTAAGATTAAAAGTTGTTTTTCCCCCTAAAGCATTGTTAGATGCCAGTGCTTCCTTTCATAGCTATGCAAAGATTTTCATTTCAAAAACAGTATCTATTAAACTATATCTTATGATTTTAAATCTGTATTTAACCTCAAAGTGATCTCAAAGTAAACATAGCTGCTAAAGTCTGATTTTGTGGTGGTTGTGCTTTAAAATTAAATTATAATCTTAATTCAAGTGAAGAAGGATTCTGAAAGTCTGACAGTAATCAGTGTTGAGTTAACTCGGTAAGGTTAAAACACTGCCGCTGAATGTTGAAAATGATTAACCGTAAAAAAAATGTGTTACAAATTTAGAAAAGTAATCGAATGTAATCAGTTACATTACTTTAATAAAGTAATTGAAATAGTTACACTACTATTACATTTTAAATAGGGTAACTTTTAATCTGTAACATATTACATTTCCAAAGTAACCTTCCCAACGCTGCTGCCGACAATATCAAAATCTAAAGCCAGGGAAGAGCAGAAAGCAGGAGGTGACAGTAAAATGAGCAGAGTTTATAGAATAATCATAGTTCTGTCATGACAACTCTCGGAGAGACTGGCATGGTAATGTACATGACAATGACAATGGTCTTGGCGGAATAGATCTGCTAACTCTGCTGCTGCTGCTGCGGCAGAGCAAGTGCCGAGACTTGCTACTGCCAATACATCCACAACATGCTGCTGTGAGCATGTAAGAAATATTGCTGCTGCAAATATAACTTACATGAAATAACCCCCATATAGCATGTATGAATCACCTCGTAGCAGATCTATAGAGGTGGAGCTGGGGAAGGTGGAGGTTTCTGAAGCATGTTGCAACTGCTACAGCAAGCACTAGTCGAGTATTTTAATGTTGAGCAGCAAGTTCATTGGCTACAGATACAGGAGAGAACCAATAAGCTGTGCCATGTGATAATGATGTCATTCGGTCAGATTGAGTTAGACCTATCGGAATGCGCCATCTAGAGTTTCATGCCAGAAATCTGTATTTGTTTTGTTTCAGCACTCAGACTCTTTCCTCCTGCTTTCTACTATTCCCCGGTCTGCCTCCTGGGCTGATAAAAGATTTTTAATTCAGTTTTGGGTGCTAGACAAAATGCATTGAAGGTCACATATTGTCACCTTTCTCGAGTTTGTTTTATTTTTTTTTTTTTTTTTTTTGGTTTTCGATGTCCTTAAGAATATATATTTTTTTTTTGTTTGCGGTATAAGTACCAAAAACAATCTCAATATATATTTTACAGCTCCTCTCTCAGGAGCTCAGCTGAGAACAGGTCGATTTTGGTCTGTCTAATTAATATTCATGAGCCTCTCTTCTGATTGGCCTGTTGTTTTCTGAGTGACGCACGGTCAGGACAACCACAGGTAAATAGGGTCAGCGACGTCACAGCGCTAGCTGGAGACAGCAAAACAAAGGGAAACTGGAGGCGGCCCATTCAAACCAGCGCAGATTCGGCTACATAAGGAGCTTAAAATATCATCTAGTTGTGATGCTGGGTGCCAGAATCGACATAATACAGCCTCAAATTAGAAATTTGATAGCATATTTGCTGCCACTGCCTGACAAAAAACCGACGACAGCTGTGGTTAAACGCGATAAAACGAGCGGACTGGACAGAAAGGATCGTCAAAAAAGCTCTGTTTGCAGCGCACACTTCTTATCAGAAAAGGTTCAATAAAGTATTGTCTTTTGTTGTTGTGGGCAGATTTCTTGCCATATGTCTATGTTTCTTGCATTTCACGACTATGTTGTGTATGAAATAACGTCTGTGTGCATGTGTGTAAAACAACAAACAGACGATTCATATATATTCATATGTAATTGTATATACATTGTTGTGATAAATTGTGGCTGGAACAATAATGTAGCTGTAAAAATAGTTGCCTGCAGAAATTGAAATGTATACACATCTTCATCATGACTAGATAGACACGGTGAGTTTGTCTTTACTACACACGTTAGATGTGATCACCTCATAGTAACAATCCTGTCAGATCGTCCATCCTTTGAGTGAGAGTGTAACGTTACAGGTAGGCCGATCTGGTTTCGTGGTTAAAGTTAACCTTTTCGACATGTTTCCGTGTTGTTGTTGTTGCTCAGCAATGGCATGGACGCGATGTTGTCTGGGGGTTTGGCAAAAGGAGAGTGGGACGGTGGGCGGTGCTCGGGGTGGTGACTGAAGGCGGTGACTGTGTAGTTCTGACGTCAACTTTTTACTGAAGTCACAACAGTTCGTGAAAAATCACAGCTATTTTATGCAGGCTGTGTGCAGTTTACTGTGGACTGACTGTTTTGAAACTTATATGGTAGTTAAATAGCCCCTAGACTTCAGTTATTGTGAAAAAAGCCAGGAAATTTCAGTTTTGACAATATGGGACCTTTAAAGACTGATTTTGGGTACCAGACAAGGATTGGTGTTTAACAAGTTTTTGGTACCAGACAAAAACATTATTTTCTGACAGGATCCGACATTTGGGATCAAATCTAATATAATGTTTGGGGCTGTCGGCAGGATGTCGGCACGATCTAACACTTCTGAAATACAAATACGGGAAACGTTGTGACTTGGTGGTACTTGGATGGTCTGATTAATGTAGAGGCCTAAAAAGTTTGAGGACCACTTGTCTAGACGACATCTCTCTTGTGTCTGTTATTGTAGAGTAGCCTTTAAAGCCCCTGGGCATCAAGAGAGAGGCAGGCGTCTTCTTGAGACAGAGTAGTCGTGACTGTAGCTTCAGTGAGCTTGTGTATGTGCACTCCAGAGGCTCGGACAAGTACAAAATCACTTCAGAGTCAGACACCTCCAGCTGCAAGGAACTTAACCAGCAAAACAGAGACAGTAAAGAGAGAAACATGCATTCGACAAACTGTGAGACACGGCATCATTAAGTTAATTTGCTGTCACAGCGTTTCTCATTACAGCACTCTCCAAAAAACAGTGTTTCTGTGAAAAATATCCAGAGGAACACCAGAGTGATAGTGTTAGTAATGAACATGCCAAACACACTTGCAAATGTGCTGACCGGAGCCTGAGGGGCCGGCTGTGTTTCATCACCTAAAGAGAGAACCATTACTCATTACCTGCTGATCTCACATTTACTGCTGCTGATCGACCGGGTCTCTGAGCTTCAGCCACAACATAATTCAAGGATCACGCAAAATCTAGACGCACAAAGAAGAAGCGCCATACCCACGCCCCCCGACCCACTGTGGTAAGTCGCTCATGAAAGTTCCAACTGGTTTTGTTATTTTTTTAAAGATCAAGACCCGGAGAAAGAAGGTTAAAGAGAAAAAGGGGGGCTAAGATGCGAGGCCACATTGGAAGATAATAAAGAGAGGGTATTCACTCCTTTCAGTGGTTTGAATATCGTAAGCTCAGGTTCAGGGCATGGAAAATTGAAAAAGGATATGCAGGAGAGGGAGAACAGTGCGCTAGATAAAAATGAAAATAGTAAATTATGTGCCTGAAATGAAATGCAGCTGATGCAACGGAATCGAGGGGCGAAAAAGAAAGGAATCGACCGGAGCTGTGAAAAGAACAATTTAACAGCACACATTGCTAGAGAGGGATTAGTGTTACTTATTTAGAGGTAGTCATTCATACAAACAAAAAGAGGAAAATTATAATGAGTATTCAATTATATTAGTGTAGTGGAATTAGTATAATAAAAATATAAAAAACCTACTAAGATGTATGATAGTTCACCCAAAAATGTAAAATTCTGTCATCCTTTGCTACCCGTTTCAACGTTCATTTGTGGAAAATTGACAAATAAGTGATTTTGAAGACTGCTGGTAACTAAGCTGTTTTGGTTACCAATGACTTTCTTTGTAGGAACAAAAAATACTGAGATGTTTCTAAAAATTATCTTCTTTTATGTTCCATACTTTATCTTGTGTAAGGCGCTAGAAATTTGTGGAAAGATACATTGTTATAGTCGAGATCAAAATTGAAAAGATTCGATATGTCTAAATCTACAACTAGTGTGATGATCTAGAACTTGTGTACATTTGTCTCAGTTTAACAAAAAACAGCTTAAATAATCTTTTGTAGGATTTTAGACACAGTACGAACTGGAGAGTGAGGACTTTCCTTCTTAGTGCGGGACCGTGAACTGGAGGGAGCCAAGACTTAAGTATGCGGGGAAATGTGGTCGAGACCTGTCGCTGGCCTATGAGTCCTCTGGGTCTACCATATCCCTATGGGGGGGTCAGAGAGGCGTACTTGACCCGGGGTGTATTTCTGGCGGCCCTCGCAAGGCATATGGTCATTGGGTGTGGCCATGCAGGTACAGTTCTAGAGTTTCTGCAGGAGCGTTTCTCTGCAGGGTGATTTCCACCTCTGAAGGTGTATGTAGGCAGCCCCATAGGGCTTACCCGAGGTGACACGCATTGGGAGAAGGTGGTCGTCTGTTGGGGATAGAGAAAAAAAACCACCAATATTGTTATGACGGGCGTTTCACTGGCTATGGTGGAAGCGGAACCCTGAGCTAGAGGCCAGGACGCCGGGGCAATAAGGTGACCTTTAATGGGACCTGGCAGGCGGTGGTTATAGAGGCCTTGTGCTAGGCCACGTTCGAAAAAATCCAAATGCGGAGGTCGCCAGACAAGTTCCTCACTCTGAAGACAGTCTTCCCCCTTGCCTCCCTTGAGAGGATAGGGGATCTTCAGGCACTTTCAGTTTTGTGTCTGGAGTTTGCCCTGGGCATTGTTAGGGCATTCCTTTACCAGAGGCCCGGGTATGTCCCGAAGGTGCCCACTTCTATGCCAGGGCTACTTCAAGTCTTCTGTCCTCCTCCCTTCCAGGAAGAGGTCCAAGAAAAGCTTAATCTGCTTTGTCCAGTCCGAGCACTGGATGCTTACGCACACAGAGCTGCCCCATGGCATAAGGCAGATCAGCCTTTTGTTTGTTTTTGGTAGCTAAGGAAGGAAGTTTGGGGACCAAGCAGACTTAAGAGTGGGGGGTGAGACATTTCGGGCCCTATGAGTCCTAGGGCATCCATCACCTATGGGGTCAGAGCGCACTCGACCCGGGGTATGGCGGCCTCCAAGGCCTTCTCATTGGGTGTGGCCATGCAGGACATTTGTGCTGCGGCGGGCTGGTCCTCTCCGCACACATTTGTCCGCTTCTAAACCTTGACTGGAATCTACACAGGGGTGCCCAGTTTCTTGTCTTAATGTGCGTGGGCTAGAAGATACACCAAGGAAGGGACTTGTTAGTAGGGCCCAGTGGGTGTTCTATTCCCCCAAGCGTTGTGCCGTTTAGCTCGAGTTCCTGAAGGGGAACGTCCCTGGGTTACATATGTAACCATGGTTCCCGAAGGGAAACGAGACACTGCATCTTCATTGAACATACTCCTGCATCCTGCAGGCGCTCACTTCATCAGACGCTAAAATGTGCTTTGCCGGGTGTGCCTTGAGGTTCCTGGTTGCTCACATACCACGCTTGTGACTTCTTTGATTCTTATTGGACATTTATTGATTTACTTCCCTAAAGTTTCAAAACACAGTGTCGCGTTCCCTGAGGAAAACGTGGTTACATACGTAACCTAGGGATGTTTATACTATGTAGCAATTATACAGTGGGTACGGTAAGTATTCAGACCCCCTTAAATTTTTACTCTTTGTTATATTGCAGCCATTTGGTAAAATCATTTAAGTTATTTTTTTTTTCTCATTAATGTACACAAAGCACCCCATATTAACAGAAAAACACAAAATTGTTGACATTTTTTCAGATTTATTAAAAAAAAAAAAATGAAATATCACATGGTCCTAAATATTCAGAACCTTTGCTGTGACACTCATATATTTAAACTCAGGTGCTGTCCATTTCTTCTGAACATCCTTGAGATGAGGTACTTCTGGCAGCACTATCATTTGAGTCCAAGCTGTGTTTGATTATATGATGGGACTTGATTAGGAAAAGCACCACACCAAACTATATAGTATGAAGATACAAGCTAACAGTGCATGATCAGGGCGAACTTGAGAATCAATGAGGGGTCAAAGGAAAGGCTGCCGAAGAAGTACAGAGACAGAATTGTGGCACAGGCACAGGGATCTGGTCCCAGAGGTTACGAAAACAAAATTTTCTGCTGCACTAAGAGGGTCATACGAGCACAGTGAAGCCTGCGCATCAATCCTTAAAATGGAAGACCGTTTGGGTAGACCACAGCAAGCCCTTCATAGAGTGGCACGTCCGGCCAAACTGAAGCTAGTCGGGGGAAAGAACGAAGAGACCGGTGCGGTGAGAGAGGGTTAAAAAAGAGAAGAACCACCAAAAGAGCAACTGTAGGCTGAGCGCATCAGAGAGAGTTGCAGTCGGGAGATGGGAGAAAGTTGTCAACCATCACTGCAGCCCTCCACCGTCGGGGCTTTATTTATAATCAGTGGCAAGGAACTGAAAGACACAGCGATTGGAGTTTGCTTAAAAGAAAGAGAACCTAACGGGAAGTCGCCAGCGATGGTGAGAAATAAGATTATCTGGTCTGATGAGACCAAGATAGATTTTTTTGCCCTTAATTCTAAGCGGTATGTGTGGAGAAAACCAGGCCACTGCAATCATCACCTGTCAATACAGTCCAACAGGAAAGCATGGGATGGTGGGCAGCATCAGAGGTAGGGAGGTGTTGTTCAGTCCAAAAGCACCGGGAACAGCGGGGAGGATAGTGGTAGGCCAAAGTCGGGGGAAAGATGAACGCAGGCCAAGTACAGTACAGGGATATCGGGACGAAACCTTCTAGAAGAAGACGGTGCTCAGGACCTTAGACTGGGCTGAAGGTTTACCTTCCAAGAAGACAATGACCCTAAGCACACAGCTATAATAATGAAGGAGTGGCTTCACAACAGCTCTGTGATTGTTCTTGAATGGCCCAGTCAGAGCCCTGACGTAAACCCAATTGAGCATCTCTGGAGAAACCTAAAAATGGCTGACCACCAACGTTTACCATCCAACCTAACAGAACTGGAAGGATCTGCAAGGAGGAATGGCAGAGATCCAAATCCAGGTGTGAAAAACTTGTTCATCTTTCCCAAAAAGACTCATGGCTGTATTAGATCAAAGGGTTTTGCTTATCTACTAAGTACTGAGTGAAGGGTCTGAATGCTTATGTAAATGTGATATTTCAGTTTTTTCTTTTTAATAAATCTGCAAAAATGTCAACGATTCTGTGTTTTTCTGTCAATGTGGGGTGCGGTGTGTACATTAATGAGGGAAAAAAAATAACTGAAATGATTTTAGCAAATGGCTGCAATATGACAAAGAGTGAAAAATTTAAGGGGGTCAATACTTTCCGTACCCACTGTATATATGTATATATTACATAATTTTTTTGTTTTTTTTTTGATTATTATTTACTTGCATGCGCATGTGGCTCCTAAACTCTGGACTAGCCTTGCTGATAATGTTCAGGGCTCAGACACACTCTTAAATCTAGATTAAACACACATCTCTTCAGCCAAGCAATCACATAATGCATCTCATAACTTTGTTCTATAGTTATATCGGATCAGATGCACATGATTATTCACTGCTTGAAAAGTCATGAATTCTGCTTTATATTGAGATATTAGAAACATTAACATCATGAATGTCTGTAAGGCAACCTTGAAACAATTTAATTTCAATTAATAAATCCATTTTTTTTAGTGAACTGCATATGGTTCCAAATGCTCATGCAATAATATATGCAATAATATGTGCTAATCATGTACTTCCATCAGAGGCATAATGCATTCACGTCATCAGTGTTGTTTATGTGAGTGCTGCAGGGATGCAGGTTGAAGCAGGTGGTTAATAGAGCAGTAGAGGAGAAACACACTGATAATCACAGCAAAAATATGTTTTTAAGTTTTGGTCTTTGTTAAATAAGCAGTTATTCTGTGTCTCATCCCAGCAGTTTTTGTTCAGCAACAGTTTCGCTCTTACTCAATCCATTAAAGGACTGTGGAAAAAAGGAATTGGGTGGAATCCAGTTTGACAAAGAAAAACATTTTTTTATTTATTTTTTTATTTCATAGCCACTGGTTTCAAGCAAGCAGATGGAAAGACAAACATAAAACAATACCAAACACAAACAGAGTGCTTATGTAAAGGCAGACGAATGAAACGCTTTGCTGTTTAATTTTATGGGATTTTATTTAAAGTGCAGCAGGCTGTTTAAGATCAGTCGCTTCTGTTTACAGTGTTGTTTATCATTGCTCTCATATCTGAATCTCTGAGTACTGAGGCTTTTTGTTTAGTTATAGGGTTTAAGGAGGTATGCTGCTGCCATTTGCCTACTGGAGCACATCTTGATGAACACGATGAACAAGTGGCAAATGTCTGTTCTGGGAATATGCAAAGTGAGCCATTATGGAATTTTGTGGAAAGGGCGAATTGCTTTGTGGCAACAACAAATGCATATGCACAGCTATCCACTGTAGATAGACAGTGATGAATTTTAAAACAGACCCAATGTTTAATGTACTACTGTAGGTCAATATTCGGTGGAGCAAATTTAGATTAATTAGATTATTAGATTTAAGATTAATCTTAAAACTGCTCAGACTTGCTAATTAATTTCCGAGTCACAAATCAAAATGTCCCAATTGGTTATAATCATAATCACATTTAATTAGGACTACATTTAATTCCTCTTAGCCTCTGATTATTACAAACCAGAGCAAGCCAGAACTGCACAGACAGTACCAGCAGACGCTTGGCCTGTTCTAATGCAGACAGTTAGCATGTGGCATACACTGAGTCAACAGGAAGCCTTGCATTTCAGCAAGGTGAGCGACCCCCTGCCCACCATGCTGAAACACTCTTAAAAGTCACTCTTTGTCTCCATCTATGCATTTTTAGACAGATGAATGACTCTGCAGTCTAGCTTCTGATTCCTGGGCTGTCAAATGAAGGACAGAAGGGGGGCAGAGGTAAACATGTGCATGGCCAGATCAGTGGGAGAGGAAGGACAGACTGACACCAGCGCCTGTTAATCTCAACAGACACGACAGACCGGAATGAGTCGACCTGCTGTGTAATTTTTGTGTTTCGCAGCACATGCCGGGGTGTGTCTCAAATGCATCGCTGTCCCCCTCCCTGTCTGTTCCCTGCACGTCCTCCCATCTGCCACAGAGTCTGTACAGCACAGATAGGCTGGAACAGAATAGCTTATTATATCTTATCGTGTAGTCCTGTGCGTCCAGCACATATTCCTATTTTCTATTCTGTTATTTTTGGATAGTCGCCCAACTCTGCTTTCTGATTTGAATAACAGCTTTTCAATTTCATGTCAAAGTTGCACTTTGAGTATAAACAAGCGTGCTGACAAGAACTGATCAGATGAGTGTGAAACTTTTGCATTTTGAGTTCAATATATAATCAAGATACGCGTCTAGCCATGAAAAACGTTTTTTTTTTTGTTGTTTTTTTTTTTTTTTTTTCCTGCTGATTTCCCTTGTATTTATTTCTTTGTTTGTTTTTTAGTCCATCAGAGCAAAGCATGCAGACATTTGTCCTCAAACGTACTGAAGGTTTTGGTTTGGTAAGACAATTTCAAAATAGAATTATTCAAACTTTCATGACCAGCAAAGCACCAACAAATATTGTTTCATGTAGCTATATATAAAGTAGTATATCAATTATTAACTATTTTAATAACAATAATACATACATATTTTAAACTTTAAAGCTGCAGTCTGTAACGTTTTGTTGTGTTCAGAATGTATTACATTTATAATAAGTGAGTACATCATGAATTCATTTTCCATGAATGGCTTATCCTGAATCACTATGGTACACCTACAATACGTTTTTATATTCAGACTATTTCAGACTGGTTCTGGTAGGAACCGCTGCGGAGTAGCCCAATAAATGCATGATTCGTCAAATACATAAACAGAGAGAAGTAGCTCCAGCTTCAATGTTCTTCCACAAGACACATGCAGTTCTGTTTATTAACCACTAGAGCACCAAAAGTTATGGACTGCAGCTTTAAGTTGTGTACCATTAATTTACTTGATAGGGGGAAGCAAGATACATTTCTGCTTTCAATATGATTTGTTCTTCTGACATTGTTCTTTATATGGAAAAAGTATCAGCAAAGTGACTAACATTTGTTTTTCAACGAAATGGACATTGACTCACATTGGGCTCCCCATATCTCTAGGACTGAACAATATAGGACCTTAAAAAAAATTAAGATTACAAATTAAATATTTATTAAGATTGAGAATAAAAAGAATATAAATAAAAATTGAGATATTTTGGTGCTTCTTGAGTTACAGACATGCAATCTTTGGAAAAGAATATTAATTGCACTCAGACAGGTATGTTCAATGCAATTGTTTTGATAGAGAGAAACAAGATACAATCCTAGTTTCAACATTATTTGTTCTGCAGACCTTCTTCTTTAAAAGGAAAAGGTATCAGCTGAATGTAAAGTGACCCATATTTGGTTTTTGACCACTGAAAATTTGTACAATGTAATAATTTACTCCTGGAGCCATATTTCGATCCCAATATTGGGACCGAACTATCGCCTTAAATGGGTCATCGGATGCCCATTTTCCACAAGTTGATATGATTCTTTAGGGTCTTAACGAAAAGTCTGTAACATACTTTGGTTAAAATCTCTCAATGGTAGTGTAAAACAACCCCGTTTTTACCCTGTCAAAAACAGCTCTGTGTACAAACACGCTGTTTTATTGCATTCCGCTTTAAATGTTAATGAGCTCTGCTGACCCCGCCCCTCTCTTCCGAGCCACTCTCTGAGAGACTTGTTTACTTCAGCCGCATTCATTGTGAAACTCGCTAATTAGCACATTATTAGGAAATGCGATTTGCAAAGATTGTTTACAAAACATTATACTCACTTCTTCTGTAGATGAGGCTGGATCATGAATGATTCACTCGAACATAGAGGCATTTATGTAGATCAGGGGCGCATTCCCTTCAGAAACAAATGTAATCCACTGCGTCTTCAGCGGCTCAGATGTCGGGAGTAAATGACGAGTGCTATGTTCATTATTACATCCAAAAACAGAACACCTCAATCACTTGTTAGGAGTCATTCTTTTCTACATCTGCTCCGGCGGTGAAACGATGTCGGACTGATGACAGCTCACTCAGGGTTGGTCTGAGGTAAGACACCAGTCCAGTATGTGCTGAAACGCTACTGTCAATCAAAATATCGTGGGAGGGGCCTGTCTGTGTGACGTCTCGATTTGAGAAAGGGGAAAACATTTAACCAGATAAAAAACAAAAAACACGGGGTGGATTTTTATCATTATAGGGTGGTTGTGTACACACACTGCCAACACACATTTCAGTTCAAACAACTTGTAAAAGTGCATGTAGCATCCTATGACCCCTTTAAAAATGATGATGCCAAAAGGAAAAGTTGTTAACATCTGAAATCAAAAAAGGCATTAAGATATCAGTAATACTTCTTGAGTTACAGACATGCAAACTGAAAGTGCTTTTTCCATTCTAAGCTGTCACGGACTGGAACAAAGCAGCCAAGATGACGAAACGTACAGGTTTTTACGAACCTAGCACCTCTGTGTGAACTAAACTAATGCTGCTGCAATCTCTATGAAGTTTTTTTACCCCTGTAATTGGGATCGGAATCTCAGGTGAAAATTGTCATTTGGCCAACTCTACAACATAGTGGATAATTGGTAATAAACATCGACATTTAAGATTTTGGCTTTCATTACTATCTATACTATTATTCTATATATATATATATTATATATAGACACCGTCAAAAGTGGTGTGTCTGGCGGAGGTGACATGGACTGACCACTAGAGTCCATTTAAAACTAGTAGCCTGAAAAGTTACAAAAAAAGTGAAAAAATGGAAGCATTTGAGGATAATAATTTAAAATGAAATAAAGAGTACCATGAGAATGAAGATAACAAACACACACAAACTTATATAGTATATATATATATATTTATATATATCATATATACAGTGGTGTGAAAGGTTTTTGCCCCTCCTGTTTTTTAATTTTTTGCATATTTGTCACACTTAAAGATTCAGATCATCAAACAAATTTGAATATTACACAAAGATAATGCAAGTAAATAAAAAATGCAGTTTTTAAATGATTATTTATTTTATTAAGGGAAAAAAGCTGTCCAAACCTGCCTGACCCTACGTGAAAAAGTAATTGCCCCCTAAATCTAATTGATTGTGCCACGCTTTGCAGCAACAACTGCAATCAAGCGTTTGCGATAGCTTGCAATGAGTCTTTCACATCGCTGTGGCGGAATTTTGGCCCACTCTTCTTTGCAAAATAGTTTTAATTCAGCTATATTGGAGGATTTTCGAGCATGAATGGAATGTTTAAGCATCTCAATCGGATTTAAATCCGGACTTTGATTTGGCCACTCCAAAACCTTAATTTAGTTTTTCTTGAGCCATTCAGAGGTGGACTTGCTGGTGTGTTTGGGATCATTGTCCTGCTACATAACCCAAGTGCGCTTGAGCTTGAGGTCACAAACTGATGGCCGGACATTCTCCTTCAGGATTTTCTGATAGAGAGCAGAATCCATGGTTCTGTCAATTATGGCAAGTCATCCATGTCCTGAAGCTGCAAAGCAGCCCCAGATCATCACACAACCACCACCATGTTTGACTCTTGGTATGATCTTTTTATGAAATGCTGTGTTGGCTTTACACCAGATGTAACGGGACACACAAACTTCCAAAAAGTTCAACTTTTGTCTCATCAGAATATTTGCCCAAAAGTCTTGGGGATAATCAAGATATCTTTTGGCAAATGAGAGACGAGCCTTTGTGTTAATTTTGGTCAGCAATGGCTTTTGCCTTGGAACTCTCCCATGGATGCTGTTTTTGCCCAGTCTCTTTCTTATTGTTGAATCATGAACACTGAGCTTAATTGAGGCAAGTGAGGCCTGCAGTTCTTAGATGTTGTTCTGGGTTCTTTTATAACCTCATGGATGAGTCGTTGTTGCGCTCTTGGAATAATTTTGGTAGGCCAGCCACTCCTGGGAAGGTTCACCACTGTTCCAAGTTTTCTCAATTTGTGGATAATGGCTCTGACTGTGGTTTGCTGGAGTTCCAAAGCTTTAGAAATGGCTTTATAATCCTTTCCAGACTGATACATGTCAACTGTTTTGATTCTCATCTGTTCTTGAATTTCTTTAGATCGCGGCATGATGTGTTGCTCTTTAAGCATGCTTCACTTTGTCAGACAGGTTCTATTTAAGTGATTTCTTGATTCAACAGGTCTGGCAGTAATCAGGTCGGGTTAACAGTAAGAAGGTGGGCTAGTGACTTAACTCAGGCTTTGGATAAAAAGAATGGTGAGTTAGGAGTTGCAGTTCTTCATGATTTAAAGGAAGGGTGGGCGATAATTTTTCACAGTAGGGGGGCCACGTAAGGTTGGAGCAGCTTTTCCACCTACTTAGATAAAGAAATCTCAATTAGAACGGCCATTTGTATTACTCGGCATTATTCTATTGTGTAATATTTCAATTTGTTTAGAGTGATCTGCAACAATTAGACCAGAAGGTGTGATAGAGAAGAAGCATGCAAAAAAAAATAAGAAAGTCAGGATAAGGGAGGGCCACACTTTTTCCACACCCCTGTTATATTAGCCTGTGAGAAGAGCCCCTTTTGATTTATAATATCTACCAGATCTCTGAGACCACTATTGTTGTTGCCTATGGACAACACAATCGTGGGGGGTTTTATACAAATGTAAATCGAATTAGAAATGGTCAATGGAAAGAAGGATAAAGAATGATGCCAAAACGACGAGCAACATTTTGAGTGTTTTGTGTTTAGGAAAGTGAGGAGTCCATTGCAGCAATCTACCCTGCTGGTAATGAATGCACGAATAACCCTCTTTTGTCCTTGTTTGGATACAAATGATCTGATTCGTGCAGTTTGCGGTAGGCCGATTTAGTTTGTTCTATTGCTAAAAATATCAAACCAGAAGCTCAGCAGTGATCGTAGCGTTTAATGCCAGCATCTCTTCTTGCCCAGAAGGCAAAAACATCTGCAGATGTTTCAGGCTAATCAAGCTGACATCACTATTAGTTATTTCTGCATCAAGTTTTCCATCGATGAATCCATCACACGCTAAGTATGTTTTCTTGCATCCAACTCGGTTCTGGCGAATGATTTGTGCGGCGCTGAAGAGCTCCATTACCTCCTCTGTTTGCATGGCCATAATCACATGAGCTCTCTCGCTAATGCTAATTCAGTGCCTGAATGATGACCTTTCAGGTGGAGTGCTTTGAAGTAGACCACTATCTAGTAAGTCTTCGCCTTGCCGCATAAAGCGGGTTCATAATGAAAAACAAAGAAGTGAAAACAAGTGAATGGAAGGGGAAACAGGAGCTGGGGAACGACTGCTTCAGGAATAGAGATAGGTTGCTCCTGGTCACAAATGGATGCTGTGTGATTGACTGGACTAACAATATCCCGTGCTGTTCTTCAGAGAGGCTTCATATGGGAAGTTAACAGTGGCCATTTTTAGGTTCCATCTGTTAGTTTATGATGCTTATTACTCCCAAAGCACACACGGTCGTACTCTGTGAACCCGGTGTACTCTGTGAACTGTGATAGATGTGCATCACGACTGCTGTGCTTTCACATGTGTTAAAACATCAAAAAAGGCAGGCAAAGTCATTTGAAATAGTAGTGGAAATGGCCTATTATTTAAATATTGGCTGTTTATTAGCACTTATAAAGCACATATTCTGCATGGCCATTATCTACCCCATACCAAAACTTGACAACTACCTTGCTAACTAATAAGCAGCAAATTAGGAGTTTATTGAGGCAAAAGTCATAGTTAACAGTTTGTTAATGCCTTCGAGAAGTGGACCTAAACTCACAGTGCTGACCAAATTGTGTATATGTTTTAATATTGTGGCTGGACAACTGGTCTGTTACATCTACTAGTCCAGTGAATCTCAACCATTTGGCGTACCGGACCCCAGTCCAATTCAGAACCATCCTCAAAAGACCCCCAGAACAAAATTGACTCATCTTGTATCATTTGTGTCTTTGTGAGGACCAAATGCAGTCAAGTATAATTCAAGTTAGTTGACTATATGGATTTTTTCTTCAATGGGACATGTCAGCAAAATATTCAACATTTATACAAAAATTCATACTTTATACGGACCACCTGACCTTACGGGTCAAGGGACCCACTATTGGGGCACGGACCCCGGTGAGAAAGAAAACAGTACTAGCGGACCGTGTACTTACAAAAGCAGAGCTTTAAAGCTAATCTAACATGACTAATTACTTGTACATAAAAATATTTTCAATGTAGCTGCAGGAAATAGGAGTTTTTTTTAACATTTTGATTTTGCCACATAAGGTTTAATTAGTTCCCCTAAAGGAAAATATTGCTCTTTTATGGCTCAGGAGACTCAGCTGTGTTCTCAGTTGGATTCAGTGTTGCCAATTGGGCTACTTTAACACTTGTGCCGCGGTTGAAGCGACCATAATGTCGATATGAGCCCTGGAATGCCGAATTTAAAGGGGCACCCACCTGGAATGCGAATGGCTGTTTTTGGAGTAAGCATTTGGGCAGGTTTTGTTGCCCCCCCCCCCCCCCCCCGGGACAACCTGGAACCCTGGTGGATATTTTCCAACATCACTGTACAGAAACAGATGTTTCATGTATAATATAGAAATAAAAACAACACACTGGTGCCAGATTCACGAAAATCTTCTGAAGAACGTAGTTGAGAGGTTTCTAGATCATTTCTGAGAAGTTCGTAGGAATGTTCCTAAGTGCAATTCTTGAGAAATTTCTAAAAAGTTTTCAAATATTTTAAGAACATCTATTTTTTTTCTTAAGAAGAAAAGCTTAAAAAACACTATATAAAAAAACGTATTAAACTTATAAATTTAAACAAGATTTAAGACAAGTTAGACGCTATCCTAACTATAAGAGTTTCTTTCTTTCTCTCTTACATTTTTTTTGTTTATGTTCATGAACATTCATTTCAGGAATTAAAGTTCTTCTTGAGTTTTGTCTTTAGAACTGTCTTAAGAAAAAAAAATACATTAAGAATATTTTGTATATCAAAAAATGCATTTCTTAAGTTAAAAAAGAAAAGAAAAGAGCAGTTCAGAAGAAATGTATTCTTAAGAATGTTTTGTGATTCATACAGCATTCAGATGTAGCGTTTATTTATACAGATGCCCTGAAACATGCATGGACTTGTTGCATTAAATGTAAAAAAAAAAAGTATTTATGCATGCGCAGCTGTAGAAATGTTAATACCATGAATTCTTTATATTAATACATTTGTATAGTTTCATTTGACCATTATACAGATATTCTTTGAGCCTCTAAACCTCTAAGCACTTCTTAACAATAAAAACATCATCATACATTTAATTTTTTTTAAGTTTGTTTACATACAGATATTTTAAGTTGGAAAAAATACCTAACAGCTAATTAAACTAAATATACCATTGTCCAAAAATTATTAATAAACCTTTCAACTATAAAGTTGTTCAGTACTTCAAATTAGATGCTATTAACAATGTAGGTTACAGTGTCATTCAAATGTTCATTAATGTGTGCTAAATTCAAACTTTATGTAAGGATACATATGATTGCTAATAAGATCATATTGAAAGTAGACACAAACTAGCAACTGATACAGAGAGAGTGGATATATTAAATGTGCATATCTCATTTGGTCCTGGAATATTTGGATGAGAAATGTTTGTGCTCATTGAACTCTTGAATTTCAGATTCAGAAATCTGAGCACAGATTAGACTTTATTGAAATCACTTCTGAAATTGAAAAGAAACAGGTGACATTACTGGAGATTTTGATTTTTTTCTCAGGTGAAAACTTCAGTAAGCAAGACCTTGTTTAAAAATCCAGCATATTCTGGTTAGGTATGTTTTGAAGCATGGCTGCTGGTTTGAGCTGGTTAAAGAGGGTCCTTAGTTGGTCATGAGCTGGTTTAAGCTGGTCATATGTTGGTCCTAAACTGGTCCTGAGCAGGAACTAGTTGCTTAGGACCAGCACATGATCAGCTAAGAACCAGCTTAAACCAGCTCAAACCAGCACTATGCTTTAAAACATACCTAACCAGCATATGCTGTTTTTTTTCAACAGGGGAGACATACAATTCTCCACTTAATCTTCTTCTGTTGTCTAGGAGAGACAACTGAGATACTAAAGAGATTTTTCTTTCCTTTGGGTCTAGTTTTTAATATCTTCTCAAGCATTACCTGAATGTTACAGTAAACTGTTAACCTTTACAGTGCTACTGGGTTTGGGCTTTCATCTGTTTGTACAACAAATACTTGTGCAGTGGCAGTGAAACAAGCAGATTCGTTAGAAACCCCGTCCAGCCTCCATCAAGAGTGCAGACCTGCTCGCCTGTCCTGCTCTGAACAGCATCTCAGGGGTCTGTAGCTCACGCCACCAACATCCTCAGCCGCCCACAGCTCTCTCAGATGCAGCCGTTGCCAATGGTAACATTTATAATTGCTTTGCCGAGACGGTTAGCAACAATCAAGAACCGCGTGGCTAATTTGATATTTACTGGAGCATGTGAACACAGTCTATCTGTTATCTAAGGTACTGCCTGCTTGAGCTTAATGAACACATATGTTTCTCATTGGCAGTGTTTATTGTCAGGGAGGCTCGGAATCCCTGAATTAAAATAATTAAATCTGATTCGCTGCAGCCATTTCTCATCCACTGTAGCTATGTTCTAGATTCAGCAGGAGTCATTACACCGTGCAACATCAAAGAGAATTAGCTGCTCCCAGTAGGACATTAAGACACTGAAATCCCCTTTACTGACTTGTCCAGCTAGTACAACAGGGGTCTAATCGTTTATAATGGAAAAGCACTACAATGAATGGCCACATTTAAAGAGAGAGGTCGGATATAAAATAAATAAACAAATAAATAAATTTTGTTATATAATAAATTATATTTATTATAAATTTGTGTATTTAAATAGTATTGAGCCTTGAATCTAACCTCTCTTTATAATCATAATTATGAAATCAGAATATAATTAAGATTTATTATATATATATTTTAATAATAATAAGAAAAGTAAAGTTGTTACGTAACGGCTTCGGAGGTGGAACGAGGAGACACAGGAGTAAACTCAAAATATAGTCTTTTAATCTTCGCTTTGGGGAAATACAGGGCAGACAGACACTCACGTAGCACATCGGGGAATCAACTCGATAGCAGACAAAGGAATAATGGAGAACTCAGGTTTTAAATACTGGGAACGTAATCAGTGAGAAACAGAAACAGGTGTGGAGCTAATTGATCAAAAACCATGGAAACAAACAAGGAAGGAAACACAGAAAACCAAATCAAAACAGATCATAACCATAACAGTTCGTCCCCTCCCGGAACGGCACGTCCTCGTGCCGACAAAAACAGTCAAACAGAGGAGGGAGGGTGGGGGTTCACGAGGTCAGCGTGCGGCAGGCCATGGAAAGGGAGCATCGTTCATCGGCCCAAGAAGGGGCCTACTGTCCCGAGAGCGACTGCTGGAAGAGAGCCCCAGATGGAGCAATCGATGGAAGAGCCACGGCAGGCTGAAGGCTCAGGCGATCGAGTCGGGGCGAGCGTACCGGAAGACCGGGCTGCGCACCAGAGTGTATGAGGATGGAGGCAGAGCCGGAGGAGAAGAGCCTGACAGCGCCAAGGGAACGTAGTTATGCAGGCGAAGCCAGAGATGGAATCCCCGAGGCTCAGATTGTCGACCCTGACCAGCGTAGTTAGCACCCAGGTGTACCGCTGGTGGGATGACGGGCCATGTTGGAGACGAGGGAGCTTTGAGCCTAGGTGGAGCCGATGGGTCGAAGGACCGAGGTGGAGTCCAGGACTCGGAGGCTGGGATGGAGGCAGAATCCGTCAGACACGCCCAGCGGAGCTGGAGGACGGAGTTCCTAGCAATCAGAGCGCCGTCTGAGAGCCTGAACTGAGGTGCTGAGGGACTGACAGGCACCAGTGGAGATGGGGCTGAGGAACTGACTGGTTCTTTAAGAGGAGGCGGGAGAGGGAGGCTGGGAGGGAACACAGGAGCTGGGCGGAACCAGCGGAGACGCAGGAGAACTGGGTATTACCTCCCCAAACCAGTCTATTAAGTCTATTTGGAAAATGTCCATTAGTTCCTCATAATATCCAGTGGCCAGTTGCAGCTCACCCTCAGTGGCGGGAGTGTGGGCGGGGTTTCCCTCCAAGCCCTCGATCTCCACCAGTACTCCCTCAGGGACGGGCGATGTTGCCGGCTCATGCACCTGGTCAGAACGGTCTTGAGGCCCTTGCTCCTGGGCGACGATCGGCTCAGTCGCGGTGGGCTCAGGCTCTCCGTCTGCGGTGGGCTCAGGCATCTGCTCCATGCAGCGGGATGACGGCTGGCTGGTCTCTGGTTCGTGAGTGGGGCTGGAGATGTCCTCCTCGGCGGGGCAGACGGAGAGATACAGTCCATTTCTCTCCAGCACCCACTCCACGAAAGCGTCGAAATCCTCATTGGGACCGTTCGCTGGTAGGCGTTACTTCCCAACTCCAGCCAAAGGAGTTTGGATTGCCAGTCCGGGAAGAGGTGAAACAAAACAAAAAGAAAGAAAAACGCCGCTAATATTACTCACTTTTACGGTCTGCTATTCTGTTATGTAATGGCTACGGAGGTGGAACGAGGCGATGAGGAGACACAGGATTAAACTCAAAATAGTCTTTTAATCTTCGCTTTGGGGAAATACAGGGCAGACAGACACTCACGTAGCACATAGGGGAAACGACTCAATAGCAGACAAAGGAATATTGGAGAACACAGGTTTTAAATACTGGGAACATAATCAGGGAGAAACGTAAACAGGTGTGGAGCTAATTAATCAAAGACCATGGAAACTAACAAGGCAGGAGACACAGAAATCTAAACCAAAACAGATCATAACCATAACAATATCAGGCTTCTAAAAAGAATTAACGATGTGCAAAAACACATTTGGTTTCATATTTCCTATTATTATATATTTATATATATACACCCACACACCACACACATAGATTCTAATTATTATTATATATTATTATATCAGTTTAATCTAACCTCGGGTGTATCAAATATACACTGAATAATAATTATTATAATAATAAATAATAAATCCGGCTTTAAAAATATTATGTTGCACCTAAGTTTAATTGAACAAGTGAAACAACTAAAGTATAAATCACTATTTTAAATGTAAAAATTAATTTACATATATTCTCAAAAAGCAATTTTATTGTTATCTAATATAAATCATCTTGTGTTCAGTATATTCAGATCGTTGTTTATTTACAACATACAATTTTTACAAAATACTTATTTTTTTATTTTTTTTTTTGCAGTTTTGCTCAATGCCTCTTCACCCACTAGTTAAAATACAATTTAGATTTTTTTTTAAGCTAAACCCTAATTGTTTAGATATCTATTTATATTTTATGCTGGCAATTGATTTTTAATTGATCAGACAAATGTGAGTGTGATTACAAAAGAAAAAGTTTTTCTTGTCATTCAGTCATTATTTAAACTTAATATAAATATTCTGTAACAGTCTGACAAGGACTGCATGCAACCAGTTGTGCTTATTCCTCCATAAAAATGAAATAAAGCAGGTGCAGGGATTATTTTTATTCAAAGTGAATATTAGAATTGAAAGCAGTGTCTGATCAAAACATTATTTCTGTCAACTCAAAAGTTTTGTAAAGTGCTACAATTTCCCTTTTAGGAAGTTTACTCTCTAAGTTTGTGATTTAGTCTGTCATTTTGCAACTGTATTAAGGATTGGCTAACCCTTGAAGAGACAGCTATCAACACTAGTTCATTAGTGGCTCTGCATTGATTCAGGCTGGACAGTAGTCTAGTTTTTTTCGTATGCAGTAGCGGAATTAGAGAGTTGTTATAATGAGGGAGAGTGAGAAGACAAAGTGTGAGTCGAGAAAGGAACTTCATGTATGAATCCCAATTATCTGCAGCACACATTAGAAATGCTGTAGCCAACACTTTGTTCAGGTTTGCTAATTGCTGTGCATCACATATTTTCACCACGTTGTGCGCAAACAAGCAGTGCTGGACATATATGAATCCTGTACTTGAGTTAAAGTACAAAAATCCTGATAAATCTTATTTCAGGTCAAAAGTACTTTTGTAGATGGTGGTCACAATTTTCAGCAACAATTTTTTAACAATTTTCATCTGAGATTTGGAGCCAAATTACAGGGGGCTAGAAATGGCTTCAGAAAGATGGCAGCATCATTATGCTATTTTCACAGAGATTGGTAGGTCTCTGTTAGTAAAATCTGTTGACTTCAGCATCATATGCCAGTGGCGACAGTTCAAAAATGGGAAAGAAACACTTCTTGTGGTTTTTCCCCAAGGTTTGTATGGCTATAACTGAATAAGTATTAAAGGTCTTAATATTATTCTAGAATTTAGTTCTTAAGAAACTTTTTATTTGGTCTTATATGTTTTTTTTATAAGGCCTTATATGGTTAATTTTCAGATATATGGGGATTTCAATGTGGCTCCAAGAGTAAATTCAATTGTACACATTTATAGTGGCCAAACAACCAAATTTATTTTAAAGAGGACAGAGAACAAATAATGCTAAAAATTTATATAATTTCCCAATTTCAAAACAATTTTACACAACATACTTAACACACACACACACGCACACACACACACACACACACACACACACACATATACATATATATCACTCTTAATGAGTGAGATTGTGTTCACCACTCCGAATGATCTGAAGAGCGTGATTAATGTCTTGAGTAATATTGGGTAATTTCTGTAAAAGGATTTCAGCTTTGAAGGTTTTCTACATGCCTTTGATTCTTGAAGAAAATAATACTCTTTGTATCATTCTCCATTAAGCCTTGGTTATTCTAGAACTTCTGGCAGCTGTCAGTCAAACACCTCCCACACCAGACGCCTGTGGAGATGAATGAGACTCTGTCAGACATCAGCGTTCACATGAGATGAAATGTTGCCCCTGCAGCGCCAATAATATGACCTCTCTGAGGTACCTTGACCTGCTGCTGGTGTCCTCATTCGTGATGATGACCGCAGCACCAATTACCACTGAGCAGGTGTTCAGAAATGTGCAGCAGAGGATTTACACACATCTTGTTAGATGTCAAACTGAAGATGAAGAAAATAGGAATGTATAAATTGTGTCAGATCCAACATGAATGTGTAAGATACTGAAGAGCTGGGTGATGATGTCTCTGAAAATGCAAATTGCATTTTATTTAATCTCTCTTTCTTAAAACTCTGCAGTGTTAGACTATACTTGATAGCAGTCCTATACTTGCTGCATTTTGTTTCTCAAAATAAAAGCAGTATTTTGGCACCCGCCTCCATGCCGCAATGTGTGTGTGTGTGTATGTGTGTGTGTGTGTGTTGCTTTGCAGTGAAAACATACCAATAATCATGATGTACTCATGTTCTTAGTGTTAGTGACAGTAAAAGTACAATTACCTGTGAATATGTTTGTGCATAATTGCTGAAATTATGGTCCTTGTCCCACATGCACAAGGCAATGGTGTCACCAGCATGGAAATACTCATAATCCTGCTTTGCTGAAAATACATAATTGTGTTGGACACAATTTTAGAGTATCAGAAAAAAATAATAGCGTTATGATACTTATACATTTACATTTAGAAGACACTTTTATCCAAAGCGACTTACAAATGAGGAATACAACAAGCAATTCAAAAAGACAATGGATATGAAAGTGATATAACAAGTCTCAGTTAGCTTAATGCAGTACACGTAACAAGTTTTTTTTATATACTATAAATTTTGAATATTTCAAAATGTATCAATTATATAATTCTATTCTTGTAACTATTTTGTTAGTATTTTGTTCTTCCCTTTGATACACCAGCTGCGTGGAGAGGGGGAGTCTGCTGCATGGGTAACAGCTGATTCTACATATTACCCTGCCCAGGCCTTGTGACTCCACTGGAGAGGACACTCCAGCGACACAGCAAGGTGTCGACACAACATGGGAAGTGGCAGTTACCGGTGATAAACTTATCTGATTAGCGTAGGAAACGAGTGCCAGGGGCCACTTCCGACGGTGGGAGACATCATTGTATCTCATTGAACAGCTACCGCCTGCCCAAGCTGGGCAGCCCCCAGCCAGTAAGGTGCTGTCCAGCCATGGCCTGTCTGCTTCACTGGGTGCGTGGAGCTTAGAGAGCTATCTCAACAAGTGGGCCATATCTTCTGCACCAGGCAAAAATACTCTAAGAAAGAAGACCCCAGCTCGTCGTTTCGCAAGCTGGAATGTCAGGACATTGTGCCCTGGTTTTACTGCTGACCTGCAGCAGGTTGACGATGCATGCAAGACTGCCGTCATCGACAGGGAACTCTCTTGACTGAATGTCGACATTGCCTGTCTACAGGAGACCTGACTGGCCAACATTGGTAACATCAGGGAAGCAAGCTACACCTTCTTTTGGCAAGGGCAGTCTTCAGGCGAACCAAGGCAGCATGGTGTCAGCTTCGCTGTCAAGAACACACTCGTCGCCTTCATTGAACCTCCATCATCAGGCACGGAGAGGATACTTGCACTCCGCCTGCCAACATCCTCTGGCCCAGCAAATATAATCAGCCTGTATGCTCCAAATCTCTGCTCCACCTCAGAGAAGAAAGACCAGTTCTACGAGGCACTGGATGAAACAAAATCCAGAGTCCCCAGCACTGAAGGACTTTACCTGCTCGGACTTCAATGCTAGAGTGGGAGCCGACCATGAATCCTGGCCTACCTGCCTAGGTCTTCATGGTAGGGGTAAGATCAATGGGAACAGTCAGTGTCTGCTGGAGATGTGTGGCCTCTGCATGACAAACACTTTCTTCAAATGCAAGGAGATCCATCAGGTGTCTTGGAGGCTCCCGCGGTCCCGCCACTGGCACCAGCTAGACCTTGTCATCACCAGGCATGTGGAACTTGGTAGTATCCTCCTCACCCGCAGTTACAACAGTGCCGACTGCGAAATGGACCATTCCCTTGTGGCCAGCAAGGTGCGAGTTGCACTGAAGAAGCTGTATCACTCCAAGAAAAACGTCCGCCCACATATCACATAACACTTGCTGTGCAAGAAACCCAGAGAAGACACAGCAGTTAGTTAGGAAATTACTGGAGGCTCTCACCAAGGAGTCACCTATTGATGACACCATTGACTCCCAAGTGGTCCCATCTCCGTGACGCTGTGTACAAAATAGCCATCACAGCCTACGGGAAGAAGGAGAGTAAGAGTGCCGATTAGTATGAGGCCCACTGGGAGGAAATGGAGCCCTGGACTGAGGCGAAGAGGAAGGCCCTTCTGGCTTACAAGGTGTCGGCCTGCCCTAGTACACTGGAAGCACTCAGGAGAAATGCCCAGCAAAACGCCCACCACTTAGCCAACACATATTGGCTAAACCTCTGCAGCAACATACAGACAGCTGCCGATACTGGAGATGCAAGGGGCATGTATGAAGGCATAAAGAAGGCGATAGGCCCCAAAACCACCAAGATTGCTCCACTCAAGTCCAGGACAGG
Source organism: Sinocyclocheilus anophthalmus (assembly GCA_018155175.1). NCBI lineage: Eukaryota > Metazoa > Chordata > Actinopteri > Cypriniformes > Cyprinidae > Sinocyclocheilus > Sinocyclocheilus anophthalmus. Next base: position 13,752 of record JADLZN010008401.1, on the reverse strand, counting down.
CGAAGTCATCACAGATCAAGAGAAGCAGTTGCAGCGCTGGGTTGGGCACAAACTGTATGCAACATTGTCACTGATACCGCCTTGGACGCCATCCCAGATCTGCCAGTCATGGAAGAGCTGGACACTCCACTTACCCTGGAAGAGCTCAGTAAAGCCATTGACTGCCTCACTTGTGGGAAGGCCCCCAGGCGTGACGGCATCCCACCAGAAGCCTTGAAAATGGCAAACTGGAGCTGCTTCAGCCCCTGCACAAACCCCTTTGCCTATGCTGGGATCAGGGCTCATATCCCCCAGGATATGCGTGATGCTATTGTCACTGTGTACAACAACAAAGGAGATTGCAGCGATTGTAACAACTACCGGGGCATCTCCCTCCTCAATATTGTTGGTAAGGCATTCATCCGTGTCACCCTGGTGTGCCTGCAGATTCTAGCCTCCTGCATCTACCAAGGCCATTGGGCTTCAGGAGGGAATGTGGCCGATCCGTATGTATTACATATATATAATATATATGATTATATATATAATAATATTATATATATACTGTATGGATTATGTACTGTATGGCTGTATGGTTAGATATATCAGTGGGTACGGAAAGTATTCAGACCCCTTTAATTTTTCACTCTTTGTTATATTTCATTTGCTAAAATCATTTAAGTTAATGTTTTTTCCTCATTAATGTACACACACCCCTAATACAGAAAAACACAGAAGTGTGGACATTTTTGCAGATTTATTAAAAAAAAAAACTGAAATATCACAGTGGTCCCCTACGTATTCAACCTTTGCTGTGACACCTCATATATTGAAACCAGGTGCTGTCCATGTCTTCTGATCAGCCTTGAATGGTCTACCCCCCGCAGTGCTCCAACGGTGTTTGCTTATACTGTTGGCCGGAAGAGGAAAACGACACACACCTTTCTAGTAAGACTTACAGCTCACAGTGCATGTCAGACAAATGAGAATCATGAGGTCAAAGGACTGCCTGAAGAGCTCAGAGACAGATTGTGGCAAGGCACAGATCTGGCCAGGGTTACAAAAAAAATTCTGCTGCACTTAAAGTTCCTAAAGCACAGTGGCTTCCATAATCCTTAAATGGAAGACGTTTGGACGACCAGAACCCTTCCTAGAGCTGGCCGTCTGGCCAAACTGAGCTATCGGGGAGAAGATCCTTGGTGAGAGAGGTAAAGAAGAACACAAAGATCACTGCGGCTGTGCTCCAGAGATGCAGTCGGGAGATGGAAGAAAGCTGTAGAAAGTCAACCATCACTGCAGCCCTCCACCAGTTTGGAGCATTATGGCAGAGTGGCCCGACGGAAGCATCTCCTCAGTGCCTTTGCTAAAAACCCTGAACTCCAAGATGGGGGGGGGGGGAAAGAGATAAGATTCTCTGGTCGGATGAGGCCCAGATAGAACTTTTTGGCCTTAATTCTACTTAATGTGGGAGAAAACCCAGCACTGCGCGCACCTTTCCAATACATCCCCCTGAAGCACTGGGGTGGCACATCACGCTGTGGGTTGTTTCAGCTTCGGGCCGAACTACTGGTTGCAATCAAGGGGAAGATGAATGCGGCCAAGTACAGGGATATCTTGGACGAAAACCTTCTCCAGAGTGCTGAGGACCTCAGACTGGGCCGAAGGTTCTTTTCCAACAAGACAATGACCCTAAGCACAAGGCTAAAATAACGAAGGATTGGCTTCACAACAACTCTGTGACTGTTATTGAATGGCCCAGCCAGAGCCCTGACTTAAACCCAATTGAGCATCTCTGGAGATACCTAAAAATGGCTGTCCACCAACGTGTACCATCCAACCTGACAGAACTGGAGATGATCTGCAAGGAGGAATGGCAGAGGATCCCTAAATCTAGGTGTGAAAAACTTGTTGCATCTTTTGCCAAAAAGACTCATGGCTGTATTAGGTCAAAATGGTGCTTCTACTAAATACTGATCAAAGTGTCTGAATACTTAGGACCATGTGATTATTTCAGTTTTCTTTTTTAATAAATCTGCAAAATGTCAACAATTCTGTTTTTCTGTCAATATGGTGTGCTGCGTGTACATTAATGTGGAAAAAAAATGTACTTAAATGATTTTAGCAAGTGGCTGCAATATAAAAAAGAGTGAAACATTTAAGGGGGTCTAAATACTTTCCGTACACACTGTATATAAAATAACACAACATACACTAGTCCATATTACACTTGACACTGGCACAATTTTCCATAAATTCGGCTCTGATATGCACCAGACTAAACTACAAACACATTATATAAAAAAAGATCTATTAATGTACAAACAGTTTATACACATTCCCCCCATGTCAGGCGGTCAAATGTAGAATTGGACCATAAATAGCATCGAAATAAAAATGTGTCATTGTTAATATTTTGTTGAGAATGCCCTTTGCAGCATATCCTATTCTGAACGTTATTGTGCTCATGACGTAGTGATTTTCACCGGTTTTAGCAGGGGTAGGCGTGATTCATTACCGGTCTGAAGCCAAATGGGGGTCCAGTGTTTATCGTCTTAACCATACCACCCCCGTAAAAACCCCCCGACTTACCTACTATTTTTGACACCCCAGGTCGTTTATTTAATTACCATCCAAATCCACATCTCTGAGTTTACGAGAAGATATCGATTCAAAATTCAGTGTTTAAACCCTTTTGACGGGACCACCCCCCCCCCCACTCCTGAACACCGTAAGGTAACGTTGTACTTCAGTGTAATTTGCATACATATTTTTTTCTGAAATGCTGGAAAGTATTTAAAATAACAATGTTTCATAACTGCTCCACCACAGCGACTGGGAGCAGAAAAAGAAGAAAAGCACGAAAACATTCAAAATGGGTCTTTATTATGTGGCAGCAGCAGGTATGCAATACAATTTAAAAATGTGTATTATAAACAGATATATACATAACTATATTGTGTATAATTATATAAAACTATAGCATGTCTATTGTCATATTTTTAAAAAAGGAGATTTAAATGATCAAATAATAAATAGGATTATAAATGATAAAATATGCTTGGAATACTAAGAATACATTTTACATAATAAGTATTTTTAACCTCATCCGTCCCTCCCGAACCTATAAAAAAAGTACCATTGCGGTCAAAAGCCCCGAAGGGCCAAAAGAACGCATGTTATTTTTGGGTCCAGAAAGCTTATATTGGTCGCATTGTTTTATATATTTTTTCTATTTTTTTTTTATGTAGGTTTTTATTTAATTATTACATATTTTTATAATGTTTTCACCAAAAAAAAAAAAAAAACGACCATTTCTGCATAATTAGACTTTAAACAGATATCCATAACTCGGTCACGAGTGTCCTCTGATGCCATCTGGTGGGGAAAATAACATAAATTCATTTTATGATTAAGCCTATTACTTTACCTTATGGAGATTCTTAAATGACCAAAAAAGTAAATCTTAAAACGACACGCACGCGGCTTCATAAACTTTCAGATATTAATCAAGGCTCCAATTACAGTAATATCCAAACAGACAAACAATCGCTATTTTGGAAAAAAAAAAAAAAAAATGCAAATAGGATACTGAATTTTAGATCCAGCCGCATATTCATACAGTTTCATAAATATGTAATAAATATAAAATATAAATGTAAAAATATAAATATGATATAAACTCATTGGTCTCCACCCCATCACTCAAATTTAACTGTTAAGTAAAAAAAATTCAAAATGACAGTCATTTCCCATCAGAAACATCATAAATGCTATAATGTGTTTCAATGGCAGTGTGTGTGCCATGTGTGTGTGTGTGTGTGTGGTTGGCCTTTTGGGGTTATGTATTTTTTGTGCATTGGGGACATTTTCTACAGTCCCATCCCGTTGGTTTGGTAGGCACCTTGTTCTGGAGTGTGTCAGATTTTCTGTAGTAAAATCTAATAAAATAAAAAATGCCGTTTTTTCGACATTCCATTCATTCCTATGGACAACTTTTGTTACTTTTTATTCACCTATTTTTTATTGACACATAAATCCTCCTCGAATCGACTCAAATTATTTTGTGTGTGCTTTTGGTTCTTTTTTTATAGCACCCACTTAAACTGCTCGAATTCACTCAAATTTTTTTTCATGTATTCCCAGTTCAAGTGTGACAAATGTCTCATACCATAATGATCAACGCTCGATTTAAAAAAAATCGAAATGACCCGAGGGACGGATGAGGGATACATTTTACACAATAATAAGAATACATTTTGTAAATAAAATTAATTTTATTAATTATACATTTTATTAATTTAATTTTATTTACACATACAATCATGTGACTGGCCATGTGAGCAGCGCATTCCCGGGTTCTTAGGATCACAGAACTCGCTCCTCCACTGTGAATAAATCTCCATCCCGAATCCATGAGTTTTATCACGAGGTGATATGTAAATTTATTTTTGACCGACCTCCATAGGTAAACAATTCACCTGTCGCTCATCAGTCTAATACTGCAAAGTCTAGAACTCACAGCATCACCAGAGGCTGTTGTCTCCTCCTTGTGATGCTTTGCCAGCCTACTGCAGCTGATTCAGTTGGTGTTTGTTTGGGGTTCTTTTGCCCTTTAGTTTTGTCTTAGCAAGTGAAGAATGCATGCTCAATCGGGTTGAGATCACGAGATTGACTTGGCCATTGCAGAATATTCCACTTTTTTACCTTCAAAAACTCCTGGGATGCTTTTGCGGTATGTTTTGCATCATCGTACATTTGTACTTTGAAGCGCCATCCAATCAACTTTGCTGCATTTGACTGAATCTGGGCAGAGAGTATATCACTATACACTTCAGAATTCATCCAGCTGCTTCTGTCTTCTGTCACATCATCAATAAACACCAGTAACCCAGTGCCACTGAAGCCATGCATGCTCATGCATCACACCGCTCCACCATGTTTCACAGATCATGTTTTATACTTTGGATCATGAGCTGTTCCAAGCCTTCTCCATACTTTTTTCTTCCCGTCATTCTTGTACAGGTTTTCTAATTCAGCAACCCAAAGAATGCTTTTGCAGAAGTGGTCTGGCTTCATTAGATGTTTTTAAGTCTAATCTGGCCTTGTTTGCACCTTGTGGTGAACCCTCTGTATTTGTTCTCATGAAGTCTTCTCTTGATTGTAGACTTTGACAGTGACACATCTACCGCCTGGAGAGTGTTTTTCACTTGGCTGGATGTTGTGAAAGGGTTTCCCTCTCAAAAATATCCTCCTGCATCCACCCGGTTGGCCTTTTTATGTTGCGGAGCTCACCAGTGCATTCTTTTTTCCCCCCAGAATGTACCAAACTGCTGTTATGGCCACTCCTAAAGTTCCTGCTATCGCTCTGATGGATTTGTTTTGTTTTTGAAGCCTAAAAATGGTCTGTTTCACTTGTATGGAGAGCTCCTTTGACCACATGATGTGGGTTCACAGCAACAGCTTGCAAATGCAAATTGCACACTTAGAATCAACTCCAGAACTTCTACTTGCTTAATTGATGTAGAAATAGTGAAGGAATAGCCCACACCTGTCCATGAAAATTTTTGAGTCAACTGTCCAATTACTTATGGCCCCTTGAAGAAGGGGGTGGTACATATTAAAGAGCTGTTATTCCTTAACCTGTCCTCCGATTTTGATGAGAATACCCTCAAAGTAAAGCTCAGAATGTGCAATTTAAGTCCATATTCATTATATAATTATATAACTGTAACTTGAATATGTTTTGGTCAGCAGAAAAAAATAATACAAATTGTGCCCATGTCCAAATGTATATGGACCTGGCTGTATATACTGTGTATATACAGTATACATATAGTCTATATATATTACGTATAATATATACTATATATATATATATATATATGCAATATGTGATAAAGTCTCTAAAATAAAGATATGGGCAAATTCCCTGTTGAGTATTTTTTGTCTCATATTTACATCATATTTTATAGTTACAATATCACACGATCAATAAGGCAATGATCATCCACAGTGTTGTTGCGAGTGCCAATGTGATACTGCATCTTATACACAGTTCAATAATACGAATTAATATTTGTTATTTACCACATTGTCTGCTTTACTCATTCTCCAACAACTAAAACACTGCAAACTGTTCATCTCCAACAAACAGACATGGCATTTCATTTTTTAAATCCACATTTTGAAACAAGTGTTGAACCATTAGAGCTCGTTGGATTTGGAAGGGGCACTGCACAATTGATTGGTGTTTGACTTTTCAAAGTACCACCGGGGGGGGGGCGAAGTGATGAAAGCACAGGAGCCATCTGCCTCTAATGCTCTCGCTGTACTTTGAGTGTCGACTACGATCGGCTGATGGTTGATAATCCACTTTAAGAGTCAAACAGCCTATGATTCAATGACCATTCATAAGAATCCGGGTGCATTCCAAACGGGATATATCACCAAACAGAATATATCACCCTCCGTAGGTCACTTCGGAGTGAAAACAATCATGGATCATACTGAAGGGTCGTTCCAAACCGAAGTGCCCAAAACTGGCCACTTCAAAGGGCCCTTCTGAATGAAGGATTTCGAAGGGTACAACTGATGACCTTTGGGCCCCCATGATCCTTTGCACAGATTCTTTGCATGATGACGGCGCCTCCGTGTGGGCATGTGATGATGATGCAGAAGGGCACTTCAAGAAACTGTTTTTTGGTCCCCTACACCCTTCAACCCTTTTGAAGCTCTCACTCCGGAGGGTAAACTCTTTGAAGGGATAAGGGCATAGGTATGAGCCCTTCCGAATGGAATGCAGGGATTTTCAGCAGCCATTTGAACGAATCAAAAGAATGAATGAATGAATGAATGAAATCTTTAAGACATTACGCACATCCTACGGCAGTTTTAGTTTATTATTTAGAGTATTATTTCATTCAAGAAATAAATTCATATTTCCATAGTAATGATAATAATAATAAAAAATAAAGGTTCACCGACCCAAAAATGAAAATGTAGTCATCATTTACTCACCCTCATGTCAAAGATATGTAAATTAAATTTTATGTTGAATCACTAAATATTTCTTGCTGAAGCTACTTTTTGTAATGTCTGCTTGTTGCTTTACACAACAATGACTTTAAATGATCTTTTGGGAGTAATTTCTCAGACAAATTTGATGTGTGAATGTGTTAGATTATTCGCCACATTATGTAAATATTTAGATTAACTTTTTAATACTCGTTTAACAGCCCTGATATATACAGAGTTCTGGCATGAAACTCTAGATGGTGCAGTTCGATAGGTCTAACTCAATCTGACCCAATGACATCATTATCACATGGCACAGTTGATTGGTTCTCTCCTGTATCGGTAGCCAATGAACTCGCTGCTCACATTCACATATATGACCTATTGCTTGCCCCCCCCCCCCCCCCCGTAGCAGTTGCAGCTTGCTTCATAACAGCGAAATCAACATCTAAGATAAGTGAATGCTCTTCTAATCCATATCGCTGTCTGCATTGCGTGGTCTGCCTAATTGAATTAAAAAATGAGCAGCCATAATCAAGTTTATACTAAGTGTCATGTTAGCAGTTTGCATTATATGCAGGAGCGAATATGAAGCATATTAGCAGCAGCATTTAGCATCTGTGTTTATACAGCTAGAGCAAAACACATTTTAGAGCATATGTAATCGCTCTGAGAACACGCCAATAGTAACGGACATGAAACAGGTTAAACGAAATAAGCATCATGTGTAGCATTCAGTGTGGGTTGCCGATTACATCGGTATTATCCCAAAGGTTTTCACGTTCGATATTTCTAATTTGTATGTTTCATTATGATGAGTGTGTGGTTGATGACTGCTTATCGCAGTCATCTCAACGGCAGTGTTGCGGGAGACGCTGAAGATCACTATCTACGGCTGTAACAGTTAGTTCCAAGTGAAATGCATTATGGGTAGTGTAGTTCGGAGAAACGTGTTCGTGCGACTTGTGCTCTCTCTGTGCTGTGTAATTCAGGAAACGGAGAGAGAACATTTATATTTTGCTTTTATTTCAGTTAATTCAGGTCAGTTCACCCAGGGGTTTTGTGCACTGTAACGCTGTCAACTTTTATCTGCACAAGAGAGTAAATGGCATGCATCGGCTAACTTGTCCGTCTCGTCATTACACAAACATAAATTAACAAGTTGTTATGCTGCCGCTGGGACTGATGAAGTGTAGAAAGTAACAACAGATATTAAATGACTAAATTATTAATAGTTACTTTTCGGACATTAGCTTACAGATGGTCCAGCAGGCAGTTTCTCTGCCTCATGAGCCGCCCGAGAGTGCCTCCCCTCAGCCAAACTTCTTGAATTTACCGCTGGCTTCCCCTGATGCCTCTGTTGTGGTAACATAAATGTCTTTGTTTTTGGGTAAATCCAACAGTAAGTCTTTTCGTCTCATTATCCTTATTTGTTCCAGAAAGATAGTTTTTGGGGCAATCTCATGTTTTATAGTACTTCAATGCTTATCAGCGCTGCTTTGTACTTTTGACTGCATTGCCTAGCGCTTTTATGATGTCTGTAGTTGTTGCTGTTATTAAATAGTATTATGCAACAAATAATATTTTTATATGAAGAGAATATTTTATATAAATACTATATTTAAATAAGGTTTAATCTTTAAAATGGTGCGTGTTCGTGATGGTGATTTTAGTTACATTGTTCCGCCTTTAGATGGCAACAAGAGACTGTTTTTATGAGTCAGCAGAAAGTTATTTTTAGTTTCAACAACAGCTTGACACAGTGAACAAATGCACTGAGCAGCAAAATCACCCTTAACAGATGAAAGGATATTAACATTATGACAAAGATAACGTTTTCCTCAGCAGACATTCAAACTAATGTTTAATTGTATAATATGAGATTGAGCTGAAGAATGAAAGTTGTGTCAGATGCAGGTAATCACACTCACCCAGTCCATCCTCTCTCTCATAATACTCTACATAATACAGTGATCTTTTAAATCAGTGATACAATAAGCTTTCAATGAAGCAGCTCGAGGTTCCTTCATTACTATTTCTAAAGTGATGTTTTTGAATTAGTAACTGAGGCTTGGGCTCAACTGTTAAACTGTCAACTTTAGATTTGAATCCGTGGCTGAAGGAAGTAGTTCTGCACAAAATAGGGCTTTTAAAGACACTCTATTGTTATTTTGTTTATGTATTGTGACGAGTGTCCCGAGGCTTCATCAGCGTCGCCCTGGAAACAAGCGAGGAGCACCTGGCCATCATCATCACAGGCTGATCGGTCACAGCTGCACATCATCAGGCGGCGGCTACATAAGCCATGCAAGCCCTGCCATCTAGGAGATTCCTCCATGAGACTGAGCACTAACTCGCCCTCTAATTTTTCCCACAGAAAGCAGCGTGTGACCGACCAGCCCCACAGGAGCACTGCACGGATCCTCTGAACTGGGAAGACGGAAGAGAGCACTCACGGCAATGGAGCACCTACCTGGACCTTTCTCATGAGCACCCCTCACCACAATAAATCCATCCTCCGGGGTATTGATTGAGATTTATTGTTGTGTGATTCTTCACCCCGTTACAGTATTTACACACTCGTGCTGTCGAACTGTTGTATAAACGCAATAGCACCTCGTAGATGTGAGATAACCCTATTGCTATATTCGGCAACGCTGTGATTACCCACCCCGAATCACAGCCGTGCCAATTACGCCTGGATCGTCAAATGTTCCCCCCTTAAAAAACACCGCTTTGTTTGTTGCTTATATATCACATGTGGGGGCATTGCTGCTGCCTTAATGTTCACTGCTTTAATACTTTTTGTCCCATCATCTACCACCATAGTGACAACCAAAAACAGAATTTTCGACAACTATGTAAATGTATTTGAAGATAACTAAAAAGGTTGGATGTGGCATACACAACACATTTTCAGGTTTCTTCAAATGTTTTGATTGGGTTCGGCTCATGCTCTGCTGGAGCCAACTCAAGACAATTTCACGAGTTTCTTAGCCACTCTAGCTGTGTTCTTAGGGTCTTGTCCCTGTTGGAAGTTAACCTTCTGCCCAATCCTAGGTTCTGATGTTCTTATATACGTGTTTTTCATTAATCTATCGCAATTTTTGGTGCATTGACGAGTACCCCTCAGTTTCTGCCTCCGAAACAGTCCCCACAGCATGAGGCTTGCTACCACACACTTTACCTTTGAATGGTACTCTCTGCCGGTGATGAGCCAGCTGGTTTCCTTCAACATGATGCGTGGAACTGATGTCACCAGACGATAATTTTATTTTCTCAGATTCTGAGGGTCCTTTAGGTGCTTTTTTTTTGTAAATTCCAAGTGTGTTTTCACGTGTCTTAACTGAAGAGAGGATTGAGATTGGCCACACTGCCATAAAGCCCAGATCAGTGGATGGTTGCGTGATGTTTTTTGTCCGCTGTAGGTTGCTCCTACTCCACATATGATCATGGGAGTTCAACTAGATGACCATCAGGTTTTTTGATCACCGCCTCTACCAAAATCCTTCTCCCATTGCCATTTGCTAGGAGGCCGGACTTCCGAATAGTCCGGTTTTTTTCAAACTTCTTCCCATTAAGGATTCCGTGACCTTCATGCAGCAGAATTTTAGGTCTGAACTTTCTCCAGATGGTGCTTGATGCAGTACCTGTCTCTGATCTCTACAGACAGAACACGCAGTCTAAGGCAGAACCAAAGCTAAGATACTCCGAATACAGATGCGTGCAGTTGCCATGTTTTGACAAACGTGTTTGCATTGCCTCCCTTCCATGTTGGGCAGTAACTCAGTACTTAGTAACAAATAAAGTTTCTTCATCTATTGTGAACCAAGCAACATGAACTAATGTAAAATATAAACGATTAACAGGTTCAAGCGTATGCATAGTTTCTTTTTAGGCTATACACGTGTTTGCAGCATTGAGCAATGCAGTGCTGACATTTGCATGTTCACGAACTCTCATTATAACACACGAATTGTAGAAATTATGAAAGATTCATTCCCTTTCATCAGTCACCGTTCTACGTACGTCATCTTGACTGACGAATTGGGATCGTTCGCCCGAGAGCTTCACGAGCGACGGGCGTCTTTTTAAAGATGGTTTCCCGCTCGTGCGTTTCTGGATGTGATCGTTTCCTTGCTTCATCTGATGGTCATGATCGCTGCCTCTCGTGCCTGGGTTTACAGCACGCTGAAGCAGCGCTCATAGATGAGTCATGTTCTCAGTGTGGGTACATGACCATCGCGACGTTGCGGTCTGGATACCTCCTCATTAAATGGGGGGTATCCCCCTTGCCATGCTCCGATCTAGCTCCTCCGGGCGGAGGGCTACTTCGATTTCCTCCGGTAAAATAGACCGGATGGTCCACGGTGAGGAAAGCTCCCGTCGAGTACGCCTCTCATTCCTCGAGCATGTCGCACCATCTGGTGTTCCCGGACGAGTGTGCTGGATCCTCGGACATGGCGGTGTCCAGCATCTTGTGCGGTGCACAGGCGGATGACAGGATGTCGATAGCTGCATCGGAGGGCGAGCTAGGCTCAGGAGATGAGGATTCGGCTGCGCTGCCAACGTCAGGAAGAGTGGCGTTGCCCGAGCCAGATCCAGAGATGACCGCTATGCTTTCCCGGGCCGCCAAGAGTGTCAGGCTGCACTGTAGGCCTCCTCCTTCTCCCGAATGCTCAAGGCTGGATGATTGGTTCCTGGGGGCGCAGGCAGCCGCCTCCGGTTCCATTCTTCCCAGAAGTGCATGAGGAGGTGGCTAAGTCTTGGAGGGCACCTTTTTCTGCCCGAAACAGACTTGGTGCCTCCTCCGTCCTCACCACCCTCTACGGGGGGGCGGCCCAAGGGTATGTGGACATCCCCCCAGTCGAGTGCGCTATTGCTATGCAGCTCTGCCCGCAAAGCGCCGCCGCCTGGAGAGGTAGTCCACGCCTTCCGTCCAGGGCCTGTAAGTTCTCGTCCGCTCTGACTGCTAAGGCTTACAGTGCTGCTGGACAGGCCGCTTCCGCCCTGCATGCCATGGCCCTCCTTCAAGTCCACCAGGCCAAGGCGTTGAAACAGTTGCACAAGGGTGGTGCTGACTCAGGTGTGCTGAAGGAACTGCGCACCGCGACGGACCTCGCGCTTAGGGTGACGAAAGTCACGGCGCGGACCCTGGGTCAGACGATGTCCACACTGGTGGTCCAGGAGCGCCACCTATGGCTGACCTTGGCGGATATGAGGGTGGCCGACAAGCATCGCTTCCTGGACTCCCCGGTCTCCCAGGCCGGCCTATTCGTCGAAGTGGTGGCGAGCTCTGCCCAGCCCACCGCCGGCTGCAGCCCCTCTGTCTGCTCATCGCCGAGGGCGTCCTCCCCCGTCTCCACACGCCTTGCCAAGCCCGTGAAGCGCCAGGGCGTAAGCGGGCGGGTCGCCCTAGGTGACGTGCGACCCGGATTCTGGATCGGGCCTTTCTTCAGGAGATGGTGACTGCACCGCTCCTTCCCCCGGCGGAGGGCCGGTTGGAGAAACCTTTGTTCCTGTTTTTTTCTGTTCTGCCACTGGCTACCCAGTCAGTGGTGCCCAAAACCTCAGCATAAGGGTTCCAAGAGGGCGAGGATGGCAGTGCGCGAGACCCAGTCTCCACATGGCCGTCCCCCTCTCCCTTTGCCAATGGGCAGCATGGTTCAGTTCAAGGACGCTATGCCTCCTCACGAGCCCCCTGCCCAGCCGTGGAGCCAGATACTGTAAGTGGCGCGCCGCGCACTCAGACCCCACCCTTGGACGCGCGGCCTCCCGGGTTGGGTCCCTGGGTTCCACTGCGCTGCCCCACTGCGGGTACATCGATGGTTTCCCTAGTCCCGCCTGTTCGGTCGCTGGGGGCCTGGTTAGCACTCCCCAGGCCGTATCGCTGGCTCATGTGAACCATCAGACTTGGCTATGCGATTCAATTCGCCCGGCGCCCTCCCAAGTTCAGGGGCATTCGGTTCTCCTCTGTGCTGGACAGAGATGCTCCTGTCTTGCGTCCAGAGATCGCGGTCCTGCTGGCGAAGGACGCAATACAGCCTGTCCCTCCAGCCGAGCTGAGGTCAATTGTACAGCTCCTACTTCATTGTACCCAAGAAAGGCTGTGGGTTACGACCAATCCTGGACCTGCCCGTGCTGAACCGGGCCCTTCACAAGCTCCCAATCAGGATGTTGACGCAGAAACGCATCCTTCAATGCGTCCGTCCTTTCGATTGGTTCGCCGCGATCGACCAGTCAGTCAACTGGGAACAGAGCAACTCTCTTTTCCCAGTTGCTCCGGCCGGGGCCCTGGCTGCAGTGGCATATCAACTGCCTCTAGTTGCAAGCAGTATGGCTGGCTCTGCGCCACTTCAAATCGCTGCTGTACGACAAGCATGTACTGGTCCGTACGGTCAACACTGCGACCGTTGCGTACATCAACCCCCAGGGCGGTCTACGCTCCCATCGCATGTCACAACTCGTCCGCCATCTCCTCCTCTGGAGTCAGAAACATCTGAGGTCACTTCGCGCCATTCACATCCCAGGCGAGCTAAATCGTGCAGCCGACAAGCTCTCATCACGTCAGCCCGCCCGTCCGGGAGAATGGCGACTCCACCCCGAGATAGTCCAGCTTATTTGGAGTTGCTTTGGGGACGCTCAGGTAGACCTTTTGCCTCCCCAGACACGTCCCATTGCAAGTTGTTTTTCTCCCTGGCCGAGGGGACCCTCAGCACGGACGCACTGGCAGGCAGCTGGCCTCAGGGCCTACGCAAA
>JADLZN010008400.1:0-118230 GCA_018155175.1 Sinocyclocheilus anophthalmus | reverse complement strand
TTTTGTTTTCTTCTATGATCTGAGTGAAGGATGGATCCCAATTTAAGCTCCACTGATTTTTTCACTTTCCATTCATAAGAAAATGTAGTTTGTCTCTGTGAAAAGTCTAGGTACGATGCTGTGGATCCACACAAACTCGCTCAAAGGTTTGAATCAGGGAATCATGAATATTTATCCAAGGTGCTCTCTGATTGGTCCACTCCCTCCAAGAGCGACGCGGATTGGTAATCCGAGGGTCGGGTCCGACGGACCTGATAAACTCAAGAAATAAGACCAACCTGTGACTCTATTGTGCAATGCTAATGTAGAAGTTTAGGGAATGGACCGAGACACATAGGCCGTAGGCTATGTGGAGGGCTCAAACACCTTCCTGCCGAACCACAAATCTGACCACACACAATGCAAAATATCATCATCATATTTTGAGATTCGGTTTTGAAATTTGGTTTTGTTATTTAACACAGAAATAATACTGGGCATTAAAATGAATCAACAGAACTGAACAAACATGTTCTTTCAGTAACAGTTTGGTTTCATATGATCATGCCATGGCCTTATTATTATTATATTGATTTATTGAACAATTTACAAATAAATAAGTCACAACAACAAACACAATTCTATGACTAAAAAAGAAAAGGTCCCCCCCGATTTGATGACCAAGTTCGCTGCTCCTGAATTTCTGTGGTCACGGCTTCGTGAGCAAAGCATTTAACATCTAACAAATATGATTAAGTACAGGTATAAATGTGTGTCTCCAAGCAAAGATGAATTACTTTGATGATTCATTTGGTTAAAATGCTAGTCTCGAGTGCATGAAGACACAGCTGAAAGCAGCTAAATTAGCATGACACTGTTGTTTAATTTTCATACGCATAATTAGCTGTGTATTTAACACTTGCAGTGTTGTGCAGATCCACATTACTCGCGCGCGCGTGGGTTGAATTATTGCGCGTGAGGATCAGAGAAACAGGTCAGTGTTGATAACAGCTCCTGTTATTTGGTGAATTCCTTTCAGTTCTGGATTTGGTTGACGTTGCAGTGTTTTGGTTTATATTGTACCGTTATTGTAGATTTTAGTTTTTAGATATGAACCTTAAGTGCGATTAATCCACATGTGGCAGGCCCAATGATGCAGGAAACGGTAAATAAATAAAATTAAATAAAAAAACATGAAAACAAATCAACAACTAACACATCTACACCTAGGTAAAATATTGTTTCCACGTTTACCTGCATTTATAAGTTTACACTGCATTCTTCCACGTCTACTAATATCACAACAATAAAACACAATTTCACTTTAGATCGAATAAACTCAAAAGTACATTTATCTACTTACTGAACCATTGAAAATCTTTAAAATAGCTTTTTTCCCCAAAGAAAAAAAATCGTGGTTGCGTAGCCTAATTAAAACTGTATATCCGACAAAAACACCAAAGTTAAAAATCATCTAATCGTTTTGATATTAATTATTTGGCTAATGAATTCAAATACATTTTACCACTACATTTGGAAATTGTGGAGCAGAGTTATCTGCCTGCCATTCAACCGAACATGGGCCTTATTCTTGCTTCACGATTTCATTATTTAAATTATGTATTTTTTTTTTTTTTTTTTTTGTTTTTTTTTATTTTAAAGCGTGGTGATTGATAATCTGTCAAACCTTTTTAAAGAACAATCATCATTTCGGTACGGTTTGGATAAATGTGATAACTGTGACATTAAAATATTGGTGTACAATTATAAACGGCGACGCATAAAAAGACTGAAACAGCTGTAACCGATTGTAACATTTCTCCCATGTGTAGCTTTTCCAGAAGCATGTTTCATGACAGAGCAAAACGACACAGCAATTCAATCAAACGTTTTGGTTAGATATTCGATAGTAATGCGAGCTGATGTTCTATCCGTTTTAAAGCTAACAAAAATTGCAATAGAAACGTGAAGAGAAAAAGAAAACGCTCATTTTCACACGAAGCAGAAGAGAATGAGATCGGTACCGTTTGTGTGCGACTCCCAGTTGAACACGGATCACACCTCCACATCCTCCTCTCGTTTCCATCTCTCTTTCTCAGTCTCTGCGGTCTTCTTTTCCCCCAGTCTTCCTCGAAATGCTCATAATCTCCACATGTGTTCACTCATAGTAAAATACAGTGAAATCAGAAAAACCTGGAATAAGAAAAACAAAGAAAAATGTCACTGGCACCAACACGATGCGCAGATGATATGGACTGAGAACCACGTCTGACAAATACCTGTTAGATATCCACCATCCTAAAAACTGTCCAATCTAAAGCGATTTGTATTTCAAATGACATTCGCAATCTACCTCGGGGATCCTTCATCAGTAGCGAAAATAGTGAGAGTATTACACCGATAATTATATCATTCAGAACGCACTGAACAAGTTCCACGCGTTTGTTGCCTTCATCTAAATTTATAAGATGCACATAAAGTGTTATAAATAAGGACAGCAAATTTCACGTAGAACAAACAAAACTATAGCTTCAATATTTTCGATAACTAGGCTACACATATTCCCAAACGTGAACAATTGGATTTGCTCTCATATTATCAATCGTTCGTAATAACGCAAAGACATTATTATTATTATTAATGGATATAATGTGTAGCATCTTAGTATAAGCAACAATAATACATTAATGAATTAGATCTCCAGATCTAAAGGAAAGACATCAGAATCGACGTGGGAAATCGGCAAAATGGTATATTAATAAAACGCTAAAAAGGAAGGTCCTCTTCCAAATGACTTGATAGTTAACTAAAGATGTATGTTTTGTATGCTGAACTGCTTTTCTCACTTTGCACTAGGCTCCTGTTTTATTATAGAATTAAAAAAATATAGATATATCTGTTCGCACCAAAACGGTTTGTTACCGTACAACCAATCTGGAAAACTATTTAGAACCATTTCAAGAGTGGTTTTAATTAAAGGAGAACCGAAAAACGCTGGTCTCTATTACATGAGATATTGATATCGCAGAACAGTATCTTACTCTCCATGTGGTCAGTCTCTTAATAATTATCAGGATGAAACCACAGCAGTTTTCTGTTTAGACGCAACTCAAATAAAGCAGCATGTGAGATGATGAGTTAGAGCACTTTCCAGAGAAGAGGATCATCAAGAATGAGAGTCAAACACGCTATGTGCCTGATTTAGTGCACCCACCGTCCGGAACCTCAGTGTGGTGTGTGGTGTGTGTGTGTGCTTAAGATGCAGAATGAGCTGACAAAATGCTTCAAATAGAGACAATTGGGTTTATGGTCTCATCTGTCCTTTCAGCAGGGACTGATTCTGAACTGTAAAGGGACTTCCGAATTTGCGCCTGGAATAAATTTCAGGCAGAGTCCCTGATTAGTTTCTGTTTTTGGTGGCACAGGATTCTTTTTTAATTGTTTCAATATGAATCTCTCCTACCAGCTCTCTGGTTAGTGTGACCCATGAGATGTCCTGTTGATAAAGTGTTCCTGAGAACCAAACCCCAAGTCCGGACAGATGTCTAATTACTAAAAAAAAAAAAAAAGAAAAAAAAAATTTCCAACAGATTTAAGACAACATCACAATGGAACTGAGAATAAATTACAAGCAAATACATTTTCATGGATGTAGTGTAATAATACAGTTAAAAATTTATTTTTAAAAATAAATAATAACAATTAATTATGCATACATGACATGCAACTAACCCCTAAGCCAACCCTAATCATACTATTCATATAGTAAGTACATCAGGTAATTATATTCTCAGTAGGTATTACTATAAAAAGGACCACCTCAACAAGGTACCCAAAATGTATATATGAATATGTACTGGTATTCATATATTGTCAGTGAGCACAGGCTTGGTTAGATTGTATAACACTCATATGCTTTAGGTTCTGGTTACAGCGATCTAAACAGGGTCAAGAAATTTTTAGAATTGTTGCTGATAGATCGGCTGAATCAAACGTGAAACATTCATTTCATCAGCTCCAAACGGGACAAGTAAAATTGCCATTTGGTTGTGCTTTGCAGTAGATAAGTTATGGACCAAAATAAAAAAGTTGTAGGCACTTGGTCAGGCATCAGTTTGGATCCAGAGGCCGCTATTGGTGTCACGAAGAGACTCCCACCTAAATGGGTGGAGGGAGTGGATGAGGTAATTAGATGATTGTTTTAAGTGATCAGTGGCATTAAAGGAATGTTCCAATTTCAAAACAAGTTCAACTTTACTGACGGCATCTGTGGCATGCTATAAATTACCAGAGAAATAATATAGACTCACTCCTTAGTTTATTCAGACAAAAAACATGCACAGTAATGCATTTACAATATAAAAAAAATTTAATTCAAAAGTGACATTTAATGAACTGGACAAGACATTTATAATATTACAAAAGATTTACAAAAAAAAATGTATAGTCAAATGTTTCTTGAGCAGCTAATCAGCATATTAGAATTATTTCTAATGGATCATGTGACACTGAAGACTGAAATAATGACTGCTGAAAATTCAGATTTGCATCACAGAAAAAATTTACATTTTTAAATATATTAAAGCAGAAAACAGTTATTTTAAATTGTAATAATATTTCAAAAGATTACTGTTTTTTAGAAAATAAATGCAGCCTTGTTGAGCATAAGAGACTTTTTACCAACGTTTAAATGTTAGTGAGTGTATATTAATTCTTGCATACATAAAAAGTGGTCCTTTTTTACTTGTAGGATTAATGTTGTAAACACAATTTTTTGTTTGTATTTAAAAATGGGGGATCAGTTTAAATAATTTCTGTGTTCATCAACAGTATTTATTTTGAACATAGATATAGATATTTGACATTCACATACGTAGACTTAGCTCAAATAAGGCTTCTGTCCATAGTCAACAGAGTGAATAGTGAATTCCTTGTTCCCGCAGATTCAGTATGAAATCACACGTATTCGTCAGAAGATGAAGGAACTGGCCAGTCTGCACGACAAACACATGAACCGGCCCACGCTGGATGACAGCAGTGAGGAGGAGCACGCCATCGAGGATCACTCACAGGAAATTAACAGGTTAACCACACACACACACACCACATTAGTGCCAGCTGTATAATAAAGGGGACTACAGAAAAACTACGGCAGTTAATCACTGCACACATCATAAAGCTGAATTTACATCTGTAGTGTGTCTGCATATGTGTGTGTAGATGTTTCACAGGTGCCAGCGGGCTGTGACGGGGCTCCAGACTCAGAGTCGTCATTGTACAGAGCAAGAAAACCGGCTGTTGACTAATGTGGTCTCCTCACTGGCCCAGAGCCTTCAAGAACTGTCAATCAACTTCAGACACACACAGTCAAGCTACCTGAAACGTAAGTGTATGCAAACACAAGATATATGTTATTCAATCAACATTAGCTTTTACCTCATGCTGTTTATTTATGACAAATCTTTATGATGCATCTTACTTTCATTTACAGGGATGAAAAACCGTGAAGAAAGATCCAAGCACTTTTTTGACTCTGGTCCTCCTGTGGAGGAAGATGAAGATATTGCGCTATATGACAGAGTGAGAATGTTTTACTAATACTCATATTCACATGTGTTTTTAGTATATATGCGACATACATGTTTCTATTTTGGTGACTAGATTGGTATCAACCAATCGTTATCGCTTTAAATTATTGCCATTATTTTTGGAAGCAGATTATAGTTTAAACATTATATATAACAACATATATTGTAATGTTTTGATGCTTAATGTCCCTTGAAGCATGTAAATTCTAAAATCCAAACCTTTAGAGTGAACACTGTATAGATTTACATTAAATATGGGCCATAATATAAAATTAATAATGTTTTTTTTGTGTGTTTTTTTTAAACAAACATTTAGATATTGGTGTGCAGTGGTTGACCGATATATTTCCTAATATCAGCCAATATTTGGCATTTTTATGTTGGTGGCATTGGCCAATGTGTTTTTGCTTGGCTAATAAGAAGCTTTTATGTTGACAGCGAATAAATTATGCTGTTATATCCAGTTTGCCACTGTCATATTTAAGTCATATGTCACTGTGTGCTGAATGTAAAATTAGCATTACCTGATCTTTATTTAAGAAAATATGATTCCCAGTGCTAACAAACTTGCTGTGTCCACTGTTGGTTAGAGTGTTTACTTACTTTTTATTATTGTTTTTAACTTTTTTTTTTTTTTTTAAAAAAAAAAAATACTATAATAGGATTACAGAATCAATATGTTGCTAAAACGTGAATGTTAATTTTACAGATTTAATTCGTTTTTTTTTTTATTAAGTTTAAATTTTAATCTTTTCAACTTAAGAAAATATGTCAAATTAATCTACATTTCATTGCAGCAATTGTTATGTAATAGCATTCTGTTTTCAGTACATGGTTGACGTCTGACTTTGGAAGTGTCTTTCTCACTCTTTCAGGGATTTACAGATGACCAACTAGTGCTGGTTCAGCAAAACACAGTGGTGGTAGACGAGCGAGAGAGAGAAATTCGACAAATTGTTCAGTCCATCTCTGACCTTAATGAGATATTTAGAGATCTTGCTGGAATGGTTGTTGAACAGGTCAGTGTGCGTCTTGGTGCAAAAAAATTTAAACGAAACAATTTAATTATATTAAATTAAACAGATCAGGGGCCTCATTTATAACCGTTGCGTATGCACAAAACCTGCCCTGAAAGAGGCGTACGCCACTTCCTAAGCAAAAGGTGGGATTTATAAAAAACAAACTTGACGGGAAAATTTTCACACCTGCACGCAAACTCTGACTCATGCGTACAGACTTTTTTTCCTGGAGATAGAAAGGTAATGAGTAAAAAAGGTTTTATACAGTTTTCATTTCATCATATATATTTACATTAAATATTCCACTCTCATTAATGGATATAAGCACTGAAATTACATAAAGTCATTACGCAGAAGTTAAACCAAAATTATATGTATTTAGACATAGCCTATTTGTAGTGGATGCGCTTGATTACTTTTCCTGTGGAATGATGTGTTTTAATGACAGTGAGGAGTGCTATAGGTGCACAATAATTAATATTTAAACTAAACTGCAGATCTCAAGTTGTGAGAAAATGTTTTTAGTGAGATCAATGATCAATGATGCGCACTTACTTTGATATTGTGGCGGACACTGCTGGATTCGGTCTATTGTCCGGTTTGAATAGGTCCAATGATTATAGCTTACTGTACAACCACAGCTGCAGTTGATGTCATGTGAAGGCATCTCCACAACATTATTAAAAATACCACGGTCTGAGGAGCTACTTGAAGGAAAGGTAAGATTTGAACGTTAAGGTGTATGGCACAAATGGAAATTTATGTCCGTATCATATTTCTTAAGCTTGTGACTCCTTTGATGGTGTTAAACATGGTGTCACGTGGATGGGAATATGCATGGAAGTTATATGCAGATGAGGTTATGCATAGTTAAACTAGGCGTTGTAAGCTCCATATACTGTATGGTGATTTCGGGGAGGAGTCGGGGTGGAGATGCACGTGCGCACAATCTTCCCCTGACTGGGATTTATAAAGGGATTTTTGCGCCGGTTCTGGCGTGCGCATGTTTTTATAAATCTGAAAACTTTTGTGCGTATGCAAAATCTAGCTTTTGAGCCTAGGATGGAGCCTGTGGAGAGTTTTATAAATGAGACCCCAGGTCCTGTCCTAATACTTGTACTATTTTAGATTCTTTAAATGCATTTGTTATTTATTTTATATATATATATGTGTGTGTGGTGTATCTATCTTCAATTTTAAATCGCTTTAATATCACTTATATAAGTATTAATAAATAAAAATAAGAATTATAAATAAATTAGGTTCAAACTCAAAATGAATTTTATGCTTCCTTGACTGAGGCAGTTGCATAAATATGCAAAATATATATTTTTTAAATATGCATTGTTAATGTCAATGTAAATTTTATTCAGGGCACAGTCCTCGACAGAATCGACTTCAATGTGGAGCAAGCTTGTGTCAAAACAGAGGAGGGACTGCAGCAGTTGCAGAAGGTGAGGCTCTTATCAAGCCTGATGATGTGTTAAGCATCATGTCAAGGGATGTAATTGCTTACCCTTACTTTTTCAGTCATTTGTTGTGTATTATAAATGTACATACAGTATCCACATGACATTTAAAAATAATATTACATAGCAGAGATGGAAAGCACACTCAACTTTTCTCTTTCCTTTCTTAGGCTGAACAGTACCAGAAGAAAAACCGCAAGATGCTGGTCATTTTAATTCTCTTTGTCATAGTTGTTGTTCTAATCCTTATTCTGTTCGGGACAAAGTTTAGATGAATAATTCCATGGCCTCTAGGAGGGATCTACCTGTATGTATGAGAGAAACTGATGTGTGTGTGTGAAGAAGGTTTAGAAGGTGCTTCCGTTTTAAAATACTACACCACAAAGTGAAGATAAGGACGCCCCCTGCTGACCAACAAGTGCAGTGTGCGGAGACATTTGTGTGTTTATTTCTGTTGTGAGAGGCAGCGTAAGTACTTGGGTTCCTTTCAGAGTGCCATTTTTCTTCATTTTTTCACACAAGCACAGTAATTAGGAGTTTGGATGTGATATGGCAGCATGTTCAATCCCAACTGCCCTTGTCGTCTAATTTAAAGAGTAAACAGGAAGATGATGGGAAAGATTAGGAATCCTCGGAAGATGATCATATATGCTTGGGTGAATTTCTTCAAAATAATGTCCAGGTCATATTTTTTTGCTAGTTTCCCTCTCAACTCTCATTACTGTAATGCATAATTAAATTATTTAAATCAAAAGTACAGTTGCAGTATTACAGTATTTGTTTACTGTATAATAGTGGTACAAATCTAATGGGAATCACCATTGAGAATAATGGAAAGTAAATTAGAATACGTTAAGTAAATGAGACTTTAGGGGGGAATGGGCATGGTTATGAAAATAATTTCATGATGCATATTCTTTATATATATATATTCATTTGAATATGGGGTTAAATGTCACCTGAACGTGTTTCCTAAAGATTCACCCACTTTCTTGGTTTCAGTAGTGAGCATCTACAGTGAAACCTGTCATAAACTGCCTTTGAATCAGACCTTGCTTGTAAGGTTAGGATGTGTGAATTTGATGCAAGCCCAAAATGACATTATAAACTCTGTTTTCCTGTAATTTAATCTGACATTTTGCTGTGTATATGTGTGTGTTTGAGAGAAGACGCACTGACACTCCAGTCAACCATGACGGAAACTGAGGAATGAGGAACATATACTCAAAGCATTTACCATGTTCAGTTTTTATTGTTTAGTTTTTTTATGTGGTAAAATGAAAATCATTGGGATTATGACAGGGGTTGAATGAACTGAATGTTACATTGTCCTTTACGAGCGTCCATTACTGAGTTAAGTCCTCGGGGCACGTCAGGGATGCGTTAATGCACCATATGTGTTATCTCTTTTACTGCCCCCCCCCCCTCCCCCCCCCCCCCCCCCCCCCCCCCCCCCCCCCCCCCCCCCCCCCCCCCCCCCCCCCCCCCCCCCCCCCCCCCCCCCCCCCCCCCCCCCCCCCCCCACCCCCCCCCCCCCCCCCCCCCCCCCCCCCCCCCCCCACCGGTGTTCTTAGAAATCCGTATCAGTTCAGTGAAAAGAGGGAGTGATCATCAAGATTTTTTGATTCACTCCGGTTACTTGCCTTAAGAGTGAACTTTGTGTGCTGAATTTGGAATGTTTTTAAAGCTATCCTTGTCCATGTTTCATTGGCTGGTGTTGTCACTGCTGTATCCTTCAGTCTGACCTTTGAACTTAAACTGAACTTTGACCTTCAGTCTCAGACTGAAGCTCAGTGGGGTCGGCTGACTGACTATAACTACTGTTCCCCGGACAAGATGAAATAATTTATTTTAGATGCAAACACGTGTATAGAGTTTATGGAGTTCTATTGTTGTCCGTTGGTAGTCCAAAGTCCTTTCATTTCTTTGTTTATTATTGTAATGATGATTTACTTTCTAAAATCAATTCCTGTTGGCTTTTGTGAAGGGCCACTATTGCACCACTACTGTATGATGGGGTAAAATCACGTTGTTGACATATTATTTTATAAATACAGAGACAGTTTATTCTTGTTATTTTAGAAGGTTTGAAAAAATATAACTGCCCATTCAAGGCTTAAATCCATTTCAAGTGATTTATTCCATGGTTTTGTGATTTTTCACATGGTTTTTATATGTGAATATAATATTTTTCTGCCATTACGGTACTACTGTATGCTAGAGGAAAACCTTATGAACGTGAACAGGTTTCTACGGAAATTGAAAACAAACAAACAAACAAACAAATATCATAATATCAAAATGCAGGTTGTGTGGGATTTTATAAAATGCATTAATACATGATATTTAAGTATTGAAACAAATAGTACTAGGGCAGGCCTTTTCACACACTGAAATGGAAATCAAGAAATCTGCTCTAAATGCTGTGTCCACAATCAAATGCCTTCTGTCATCTGATTGATAACTTCTTCAGCAAAGTAAAATGTATCATGAAAATATCATCTTACTAAGACATTTTTGGGAGATATAGTGGCAACTAATATTTATATCCATTTAATGTAAGTCTGCTAAGCTGTTATAAAACTCATTGATTTACATTACAGGCTATTGTAATCTCATCTCTCTTTTTTGGACATAAATAACTGCACCCAATTGCATTTTTATTCATTTTTTTGCTTAGTTTGGGCCTCTCACATCATACTATATGAGCCCTAACTGAGATATCAACATCATCCATATATACAGTATCTCACAGAAGTGAGTACATTTTACATTTTTGTAAATATTTTATTATATTTTTTTCATGTGACAACACTGAAGAAATCACACTTTGCTACAATGTAAAGTAGTGAGTGTACAGTTTGTATAACAGTGTAAATTTGCTGTCCCCTCAAAATAACTCAACACACAGCCATTAATGTCTAAACCGCTGGCCACAAAAGTGAGTACACCCCTAAGTGAAAATGTCCAAATTGGGCCCAAAGTGTCAATATTTTGTGTGGCCACCATTATTTTCCAGCACTGCCTTAACCCTATTGGGCATGGGGTCACAGGCTGCCCACTGCTCCTGTTACACTCCTCCATGACGACATCACGGAGATGGTGGATGTTAGAGACCTTGATATGCTCAATAGGGTTTAGGTCTGGAGACATGCTTGGCCAATCCATAACCTTTACCCTCAGCTTCTTTAGCAAGGCAGTGGTCGTCTTGGAGGTGTGTTTGGGGTCGTTATGTTGGAATACTGCCCTGTGGCCCAGTCTCCGAAGGGAGGGGATCATGCTCTGCTTCAGTATGTCACAGTACATGTTGGCATTCATGGTTCCCTCAATGAACTGTAGCTCCCCAGTGCCGGCAGCACTCATGCAGCCCCAGACCATGACACTCCCACACCATGCTTGACTGTAGGCAAGACACAATTGTCTTTGTACTCCTCACCTGGTTGACGCCACACACGCTTGACACCATCTGAACCAAATAAATTTATATTGGTCTCATCAGACCACAGGACATGATTCCAGTAATCCATGTCCTTAATCTGCTTGTCTTCAGCAAACTGTTTGCGGGGCTTTCTTGTGCATCATCTTTAGAAGAGGCTTTTCTTCACTTTTTTTTTCTTTCTGGGACGACAGCCATGCAGACCAACTTGATGCAGTGTGCGGCGCATGGTCTGAGCACTGACAGGCTGACCACCCACCCCTTCAACCTCTGCAGCAATACTGACAGCACTCATACGTCTATTTCCCAAACACAACCTCTGGATATGAAGCTGAGCACGTGCACTCAACTTCTTTAATCGACCATGGCGAGGCCTGTTCTGAGTGGAACCCGTCCTGTTAAACCACTGTATGGTCTTGGCCACAGTGCTGCAGCTCAGTATCAGGGTCTTGACAATCTTCTTATAGCCTACGCCAGGGGTGCCCAACCCTGCTCCTGGCGATCGGACTGTCCTGCAGAGTTCAGCTGCAACCCTAATCAAGCACACCTGAAGCAACTAATTATGGTATTCAGGATCACTTAAAAATTAAAGGCAGATGTGTTTGATTAGAGTTGGAGCTAACTTGCCAGGCCGTCGATCGCCCGGGCAGGGTTGGGCACATTAGGGCCTACGCCATTTTATGTAGAGCAACATTCTTTTTTCAGACCTCTTCTCATCCCTTTTTTGTCTTTTTCCAGAGAGTCTTTGCATGAGAGGCCAGTTGAAACTTCCAATTGACCCGTTAGAGAGAGTGAGAGCGATAAAACAAATTTAACACACTGCTCAAACTTAACTACCCATTCACACGGAGACGTGTAAACTAAGAGTAACATGGAAACAGGGAGAGAAAATGGATAATTGGGGCCCAATTGGGAATTGTCATGAGGGATTGTACTAAGTTGTGGTCAGCGGTTTAGACATTAATGGCGGTGTGTTGAGTTATTTTGAGGGCACCGCAAATTAGCGGTTATAAAAGCTGTACACTCACTACTTTACATCATAGCAAAGTGTCATTTCTTCAGTGTTATCACATGAAAATATATAATAAAATATTTACAAAAATGTGAGGGTTTGTACTAACATCTGGAGTACTGTATATATATATAGTTTTTTTGTTTTATTGGTTTGTTTAAAAGTTCAATAAAATTTAGATTTTTCGGACTTTGGTTTCATAGGGTTGAATCGCATGTAGTCATAGTTACAAATGTGTTCATGTCTCTTGCTATGCGATAAAACATGATGTGTCGCCCAGATACATGAATTATTACCATGTTCATGCACCATTGGCACTCCAAGATTCTTCAAGTAATGTTATTACAGTAATACGCTTTGGCGTTTTATAAGCCCTCTCTTGGTCGAAAACCTGAAATAAATATCTAGATTTAAATCAATATTTAAATAGCGCGGTCAGCACGAGGGCCTCGCGAGACGACCAGGAGAAGCGGAAGGTCAAAGTGCATCTTCCCTCTGAAGAGACTCTCATTCGGGCGGAAAATGGCGAACGTACTGCTCGAGTTCAAGGCTTCTGCCGGGGACTCAGAGCCGCAGACCCGCCCGGTCCTCTTCGTCGGCCAGCTCGCCAACCTGCAACAGCTCAACTGGACCCAGGTGAAAGGGAAACTGCAGCCGGTGGTCACCAAAGAGGTACGTAATGTTAAATAAAAAGTAACTGAGCTTGTAAACACGTTGACGTTAGCTTACCGGCTAAAGTTAAGAGAGAAATCTGCCTCTTCAGACTAGTGTTATGTAACAGACCGCATATCTGCGTTTACTGATGGAAACGTCAGGGTAACAAAATCAGTTTAACGACACATTGTTCTTCTAGACTGGCTGTTACATATTTCAATAAAATGACACACTTCACAGTCAGCATTTCACTAATAAAAAGTGCCATGGTATTCTTGGAAGAACAATAGCAATATCATTTTTTTTTTTATCTTGAACGTGTGCAGTGGTGATATTTTGGAGAACTACATAAATCTGTTATCATTACTGCCCTACAGCCACAGACCTTTTTTATTTTTAAGTTATTTTTAAATTAAGTCAGCCACATCATGTTGTTTAGTTTAGAGGAAACACTTGATCAAATCAGAGTCAAGCGAACATTTATTATCAGAGCAGGATTTCCTGATAGACTTGATGGTCTGGATTGTTTAGTTTTCCTGCTGTTATTGATAATGTATGATGATCTGCATGATGTTATTTTACTTAATACTGTAGATTCGTTTTCAGGTACACTAGCAAATAATATAGCGTGGTAATATCATTTTTCACTACATATTTTAATTTATGTGTGCGGTATCTGTTTTTGCTTTCAGATATGGCAGGCGGCATTGGCCTCTCTGAATCCCAACCCTACGGATAGTTGCCCGCTGTATTTGAGTTTTGCAGCCGTGGCGGCCCTTCCTTCACGAGTCAGTCGTCACAACAGCCCATCATCTGCACACTTCCTCACCCGGCTCGTCCGAACCTGCCTGCCCGCCGGCAACAACCGCTGCATTGTGGTCAGTCTCGTTTCACACCATTACTGATGTGCACTGCTTGGTACTCTATTTTTGTTCAAATAGACCCTGCGACAGGCTGCTGAAAATTCAGCTTGCAATTAAATGAATAAATTGCATTTTAAAAGATATTAAAATAGTTAAGTTATTTTAAATTGTAATATTTCACAGTATTACGGTTTTACTAATATATAGAATATATATATAAATTCGTTTCATCACTCAGTTTAAAAAAAAAAAAAGAGGTAAAAATGAAAGTCAATATTTAAATGCATAGTGTTTTGAAAGTGTAGCTATAACACTTTAAATGTTAGAAATTAGATAATAATGTGCAGTTATTTTCTCTTGCAGTATTGTGCCACAAATGATGTTGTTGACGCAGCTCGACTTGAAACATTTCTTCAAATTTAAGATTAGTTGACACGGTGGGTTTGTTTGGTTTTTCAGATGGTGTGCGAGCACTCTGATGTGTTTGCGTCAGCGTGTGCCATTGCCCGAGCTTTCCCGCTCTTCACCCGCCGTTCAGCATCTTCTCGCAGGACAGAGAAGAAGCACGTCACTGTGGAGTTTGTCACTGTGGGTCAGGACAGCGGTCCGCTGGAGGTCTCCACACTGAAGGTAAAGCGATAAAGTGTTCAGAGCTACTTTCCTGTGCCTCAGATTAAGTTGGTTGCTAGATAATTTATGATTATGCATCATTATATCACATCCATTTCAATGTGCAAGTGGTTGTTTCCAGTGTCTTGCCAGTGCAGCGGATGGAGTTCGTCTGGCTGCTCGAATCGTAGACGCTCCATGCAGCGAAATGAATACTGATGACTTCCTAAAGGCAAGCATTTCTACTCGCAGTTTCTGTGAAACAGTATTATTATATATTATTATAGTATTTATTAACATTTTGTCATTTAATTTGAGGAGTTTCTGGGCTTTGCACTTTTATATATTTTGACAATACATTAAGCAACTGTTATTTCAGTTTTAGTATTTTAGTGCGTAACTGATTTGTTCATTAGCCGGGTTTTTTTTTTTTTTTTGTGTTTTTTTTTTTTTTTTTGCGGGTCTTAAAAAGGTCTTAGTCTAATTCGTCATCTATAAAATTAAGGCCTAAAGTCTGCTCAGAGCAGACAGTCTTAAATTCCTAAGTTTATGGTATTATAAGGTGCAGGCATTGCAAAAAATCATATCGTATTGACTTTTCATAATATTATCTAAAAATATTAAAGTGATAGTTCACCCAAAAATAAAATTTTATGTTTATCTTCTTACCCCCAGGGCATCCAAGATGTATAGTAGGTGACTTTGTTTCTTCAGTAGAACACATTTGATTATTTTTAACTTTAACCGTTGGAGTCCATCCGTCTTATAATGGATGGCAATGGTAACAATTTATGAGAGTAAAAAAAAACATGCACAAACAAATCCAAATGAAACCCTGTGGTTGTAACGACGATGGCTAAGACATGAAACGATCGGTTTGTGCCAGAAACCGACCAGTATTTATATAATGTTACCTCTATACACCACTAGTCAATGTCTTGTGCGTGGTGCACGCATCCGGGAGTGAGGTGTGTACGTGCTCTGGTAGTTTACGCAAGTGCCGGAAGTGATCTCTCGCGTGTATACTTCACTCATTGTTTACACAGTGCACAGATATTGTAGGTACGACGGCTAATCAAAATGGTACTTACTTGCGCTTATCCTGATTGTTCAAACTGACTTCTGAGCCTGCTCGCCTGAAGTTATGGTCGATTGCTCTTCGGCTGGATATCAACACACTGTGACGAGTCGCCTGCCTCCCCCTAATTATCAGCATCACCCCGTGCCTTAATCGCCGCCCTTCGCCAGGCTCCAGACATGAGTGGGTGCGTGTGAGAGGAAGGGCGCTGAAATAGCCAGGGCTGGCGACGTGTGATGGGGCACACCTGAACCAAATGGACCCTCATCACCGCCGCTGTTTAAATGCAGAGCGCGCCCCTCCTCGGGAGACCGGTCTCTTCCCCGTGCATGCACGCTGGTGTCCTCGTAGGTCCAGGAGGGGTGCGTAGAGGGACTCCCGTGCCGCCAGAGTCGTGAGCTGCCGGACCCGCAGTCCGGACGAGAACCGCACCCGTTACACGGCTGTTGGGCAAGGATGCTGGTCCGTCTAGTCCCTTCAAGTGCGTGGGCAGTGAGAAGGACGAAGCCGCTGATAGAAGCCGCCGCCCCTCGCACCCCGGACTGGAGAGGGGAGCGCGTGAGGCCACCAGACTCTGCCCCTTACCTGGACCCTTCCTTCCTCCCTGACCACTGCCCTTCCCTTCACGAACCCCACAGCACGACGAGGACACCAGATCCCCTGTTTATTGGACACTGATGGCCCTTTTTTTCTGGACACTTGGTTACTTTCGTAATAAATGTGGTCTGTCGTTTGCTCCTCCCGCGACAACACACCCATTAACGTAAACTACGCCAGAGCGCGTACACACCTCACGCACCGGATGCCGTGCGTGTGCACAAAGACAGTTGGACATAGTGGTGTATTAGAGGTAAAATATGATATAAATACTGTTCGGTTTCTGGCACAAACCAATCGTTTCGTGTCTTAGGACATCAACATGTCGTCACGAGCCGCAGGGTTTAATATGGATTTGTCTGTGCATGTTTTTTTTACTCAGATTTTGTTACCATTGCCATGCATTATATGACTGATAGACTGCAACGGTTGGACTTAAAAAAATCATAAGGTGGTCATCGGGATGCCCGGGGGGGAAGAGCTAAAAAAACTTTTCATTTGGGTGAACTATCCCTTTAAATCAAGATACATTTACTTGAGATGCAAATGTAAAGTTTAGTCTTGAAAAACTGAACGAATTTCATTTTGAATGGGGGAAATGGGGAATGAAAATGTATTTTCCTTTTTTAATTTTCACTTAAGTTTTTCATCTAGCGTTTATATTTTATTTTAGTTATTTCAATTAACAAATTATTTTTAAATGTTATTTTTATTTATGTATTTGTTACTTTATGTATGTGAGAAATGCATGCTGAAATTGCTTTTCCGCTCATCATACATACATTATGCAATCTTCTGCAGGAAATCAAGGCAGTGGG
The DNA here is from genome assembly GCA_018155175.1 of Sinocyclocheilus anophthalmus. Taxonomy (NCBI): domain Eukaryota; kingdom Metazoa; phylum Chordata; class Actinopteri; order Cypriniformes; family Cyprinidae; genus Sinocyclocheilus; species Sinocyclocheilus anophthalmus. Next base: position 101,108 of record JADLZN010008400.1, on the reverse strand, counting down.
CAATGAATTAGGCATCACTCCAACTATAATTCGAGGAGAGGAACTGAAACAAAAGGGCTTTGGAGGTAATCTTGAGTTTCTTCTTTAAAAAGTCAGTCCATTGCAACATTTTCTGATCTATGATGAAAAACATGAGCTTGCATTCTCATCACAAGATGAGTGGATGGATGTTATTTTAGAACTGCTGACTTAGTGCTGCTTCTTCCAGATGAAGTTTTTCTGGCACGTAAAGAAAAATCGTGCACGCCATTTTAAGCTTAAATGCATTTTGTTTAGCAAAAATGACGCAAGCAACCGTTACTCTGTGCATATGTTTACATGTGCAAAATCATTCTCTCTTTAGGCATCTATGGAGTTGGTAAAGCTGCTCAGCATCCTCCTGCATTGGCTGTGCTCAGCCACACTCCCTCAGGAGCCACACAGGCCATTGCCTGGGTGGGCAAAGGCATTGTCTACGACACCGGCGGTCTCAGCATCAAGGGCAAAGTAAATACTGCACCTCGCTGTCTGCCGAGTGCACTAAACGGGCAGAGCACTCAATAATACTATGTTTTTTTTTAAAGGTGAAGTTTGTAATTTTTTTTTACAGTATTAATATGAAACCCATTCCAGCTTAATATGCAGAGTGTGCTGTAAGAAACACATTTTTAGGTTGATTTTCCACAAAAAAATGCCATCAGAGTGGACTGTTCGTGAGACCAAATGCAGATATTTTGCAATGCTTTTTGGTGCCGCTAGAGGCACACAAGTGACACCTCTCTGTTAAACATCAGACTCTATCTGCATTTAAGATTATATATTGTTTGTACAATTTATTTTTCTCTCCTTTATAGACCACAATGCCGGGAATGAAGAGAGACTGTGGAGGAGCCGCAGCCATTTTAGGAGCTTTTAAAGCTACTGTTAAACAGGTACTGATTATTTTGGCAACTAAAGATTACTGGCTGCTAAACTTATCTACATTAAAGGTCCTAACCCCTGTCTCAAGTGGGCAGCCAAAATGGCTTGCACTTTACACCTGGTATTAATATGTGTCTCCAATCCATCCACAGTGACTGTGTAATATTTTGTTGATGGGAGGGTGTCTTATTTCAGGACTGCATGCATTTTCAGTGTGTGTGAAGTCATGTGCTTGTATACACTAGCTTTCAAAAGTTTGGGGGTGGGTAAGCTTTTTTCAATCTAATCAGAAGTATTCTGATGCTCACAGAATAAAAATGCTTTTCAAAACTCTAATATTGTAAAGTATTAGTTCAATTGAAAATACCTTATCTTTTTAATCTTTTATGTTTTAATATGTATTATTCTGTGATAAAAAAAGCTGCAGTTTCAGCAACATTACTCAGTCTCAGTGTCACACGATTCTTCAGAATCCTTCTACTACTGATTATGTCAAGAAACATTATCCACATGTTGAAAACAGTGTGCGCTTCCTTGTTTTTTTTTTTTAGGGGAAAGAATCAAACATTTACATTTAGTCATTTAGCAGGAGCTTTTATCCAAAGAGACTTACAAATGAAGAAAATAGAAGCAATCAAAATCAACAAAGGCAAGCACGAATAAGGCAAATGACAGTCTCGGTTAGCCTAAAACACAGTGATGTAGCAAGGTGTAATATGGTGTGTGTAAACTGTATAACATATATAGATATTATATATTATATATATCGATATTAATATCTATCTATCACAGCAAGAAAAAGAAGTAGTTAGAATAGAAAAAATAGAAAGCTAGTGTTTCTTTGTTTTGTTTTTTAAATAAACAAAAAAGAGAAGATAAATATAGATAAAGTAGAAAATAGAATATAAAGTGCTAGAGTTAGAGGGTCAAATAAAGGTGGAACAGATGTGTTTTTAGTCGTTTCTTGAAGAAGCATTTATTTGTAACATTATAAATGTCGTACTGTCATTGTGACAATTAATGCATCTGGCGATTAAAAGCTGAAAAATCCTTGCTGAAAAACTTTTTAAACTGTAGTCTATTTTTGAGCATTTCTGGTTTTTGCTTATTCAGACAGTTGTTTTCTTTTAAAATTGTAGATTGTTGTTTTGGTACAGTGATTACGTGTGGCATGAGTGATGCGTTAGATGTTGACATTACAAATGCGAAATTAATCATATTCATCCCTGATGACATCTGAACAATACATTTTGTAACCGGTTTGCATCTGTATTTGTGATCGCATTGCACAAAACGGATGTGAATACCAGGTGCAACCTTAACATGTTTGAAGCTCTGATGTTGACTTCTGTTGCATGTCTCAGGGCTTTAAGGACAATCTTCATGCGGTTTTCTGCCTAGCTGAGAACTCAGTGGGACCTACAGCCACTCGACCAGATGATATACACACTCTCTACTCCGGAAAGTAAGTTTTGGCTCGCCAATGAAAACATCGTCCATGTGTCCTAACCAGCGATGCAGTTTGCCTGTAACTAAGGTGTGTTTCCATGATTTCTCAGAACAGTGGAGATAAACAACACAGATGCTGAAGGGAGGCTGGTGCTCTCTGATGGTGTTGTATATGCAAGCAAAGATCTTTCTGCAGACATCATACTGGACATGGCAACACTGACCGGCGCTCAGGTGCATTGGTGTTGACAGACATAGTAGTGTGTTAGGATCTTCTGAATGCACTTGCTTGCTTTTCTTAATTCTTTATTCAATTTCAGTGCAGTCATTCTATCTTCTTTGAGACATCTGACTACAAGTCTTTACAGGTTTTAACTGAGAACAAGATCTTGTATATTGATATGAAGAGTGTCACAAGATATCAGGGAGAATTGGAGGATTTCCAGAACACAAACCACTTCTCTGTTTATCAGCAAACACGTATCGTTGTTTTAAACTGCTTTATGGCTGTTGCACTTTGGATTTTGGACAAAACCGGTTAGATCTTGACTTACAGTATATCTTGTGTGTTCATAATCATGTGATGGAAGCTCTTTTTTTTTTTTGAGTGGCCACTGAATCACTTCTTTGTTTTTCATCATGCATTTTAGTCACTGATGCTGACCAAAAAAATCCCTTTGATCAGACAGCAACATGTAAGAAAAAAAAACAACTTTTATTCAGCAAAGGATGATTAAATAGAGCAAAAGGGACATTAAAGGATTTAATAATGTTATTTATATTTCAATAAATGTCCTCCCTACATTTGGACTTTTGAGAAAAAAAGATCCAGGTTTTCCACATGTTTTTCACATCGATGCGTTTTTTTTTTGGACCACCTCAAGCATATTAGAATGATTTCTAAGGATCATGTGACACTGAAGGACTGGAGTAATGCTAAAAATTCAGCGTTGTCATCACAGGAATAAATTACATTAAAAAAAAATCATACTACATTTAATACTATCACCTGTTTCTAAATCCAGTTCCCAATCAGTAAAATGAAGTCCCACACTACTCAAACATCCTGTCACTTGTGCTTTCCGTTTTCTTTGTCTGTGGTTTCTGCAGGGAATCTCCACGGGGAAGTATCACGCTGCTGTGATGACCAACAGTGAGCAGTGGGAAGCCGCTTGTGTGAGAGCGGGCCGCAGCAGCGGAGACCTGGCACATCCTCTGGTCTACTGCCCCGAGCTTCACTTCAGTGAATTCACCTCAGCTGTGGCTGACATGAAGAACTCTGTGGCGGTGAGGAAACAGGGAAGAGATGGGTGTGGAGTGAAAGGGGATAAAGAGAGTGTACTACTTTTTCCCCATGCACAAATGTTCACCACAATGATACTTCAGTTACCGTAATTGTGTACCATACAGTGCATAGTAATTGTTTACCGTTAGGACATGATGGACTTTTTAGCTTATTTTTTTTTTCTTTGTTTCTTTTTTCATTTTTACATATTCTTTTACTTTAACTTTTTTACATTTTTTATTTGATTTCATTTTTTATTTTACAAATTTTTTGCCTTTTTATTTAGGTTTAATTGTTTTATTTTAATATTACGTTTTATTTAACTTTACATTTTTAACTTTATATTTAAAAAATTTTACTTTTTTTTTTTGCCCTTTTACTTTAATTTGACCTTATTTTATTTAGGTTAATTGTGTTATTTTATTTTGATACGTTTTATGTTCAACTTTAAATTTTTTACTTTAAAATTTTTTACAATTTTTTACGTTATTTGACCTTATTTATTAGTATTACTTATTGCTTAAATTGTACTTTCAAATGTTTGCGTATAATATATTTGATTTGATTTATTTTATTGTTTTATTGTAACTTTTATTTATTTTATTTTATTGCTGTCTGAATTGGAATTTTCAGTTCTTCACAACCTAAGACAAAATTCAATTTAAATAATTAGCTTTAATAGTAATTTCATTTGACTTAACAGTGGTGCATATTTTGTGTGTCTGCAGGACCGTGAGAATGCACAGAGCTCCTGTGCTGGCCTCTTCATTGGCTCTCATCTGGGTTTTGATTGGCCAGGCATTTGGGTACATGTGGACATCGCTTCACCAGTCCACGCTGTGAGTATAGACTGAACATGAACTGAAATTATGCATATTTCTCCAAGAACTGTTAATAATTCATCAATGTGGATTGTGGACAGGGAGAGCGTGCCACAGGTTTCGGTGTGGCCATGCTCTTGGCTCTGTTCGGCCAGGCGTCTGAGGACCCCTTGCTCAACTCTGTGTCGCCGTTGGGTGCCACCACAGCCAAAACTGCCTCTGAAGACCAGATGGAGAGGGACTGCAAGAGGAGGAGACTAGTCTAAGATGATTTCAAACTGTTTTTAATCTTCAAAATGATTAAATCTCAGTCACGCCTTGTACATGTTCTTTCACAAAAGTTGCATCCATTAAACACACACACACACTTGCTCTACCCCGTCCTGTACTGACCACCTCAGATAACCTTTCTGAGTTAAGCTGACATTATACACCGTTACGAATTTAAATAAAAGTGCAACGTTGTCTCAATGTTTCGTAATGTACATATGAATCTCTTTCACAGTTTGCCGTTTAGAAGTTGCCATAGGAACTGTTGCAGGAACAGCAAGGGGCTTGAAATAACTATCAGTAAATACTGTACTAACGTCTTCAACATTTTTCCTTTTTCAATCAAAGTGTTTAAAATGCAATCATTTGGTTTTCATTCCAAACGTAAATGACATGATCACAATGTTCGTGTAAGTGATGTTTCTGCCACTAAATGTGTGCTGCTGACGATAATTCACTTTTGATGCCAATTTTGTAAGTGTGAAGAATATGGAATGTGATTGACAAAAATCTTTTCAGAGTAAATGGGTAAAAAAAAAAGCTTGTTCAAATTCATTTGCTCTGCTGTATGTCTGCAATTACTCAAATTACGATTACCATAAAATCTACAGATTGTGACATCATCAATTTTAATGCAAAGGGAAATATCACAATTTGACAATTTCTCACTACCAATGAGAACATGGAACTTACATAAACTAAAATTAATATTAAAACCACTTCCGTGATATGTAATGATAACAGCAGCTGACCTTTGTGTAATAATTAATTAGAAATTATTTGAAAATAATATTTAATCAATTTATTTTTTTCCCAAAATCATGTATGATTTCATCTAAAAATATTAAATTAACATTAAAACTTGCAGCAAAATTACACTGGATTTTATCTTATTAGTCTTTGTGTATTTTATATATATTATACATGTATATATAATTTCGCATTGACATTTTAATGACAATTATAGTTAGATGTGTGTGTTTATACGTATGCATTGCTATTTTAAATTTAAAAAATGGTATTTAAAGTATTTCCACATCCTGGTAGTCTGTTAGACTGTCTTTATGCTGATTTTATCTAAAGTCTATCAATAATACAGTAATGGGAAGTTATGATCAGTCAGTCAGTCGATTTTCTTTTTCTGAGTTGTGAACTGAATAGAAAGCCATGATCTGGGGGTGAATAAAACACTGTAGATTCTTCCACAGGTTCCACTTTAATAGGAAGCTCATCTTCAGCCTTCTGAGGAACTTCTTCCATCTTCACAACGACGTTCCCGCAAATTGTAATCTGCATGTGTGGCAAAGCAATGAAGCTCTTAATAATGTCCTGTCGTGATGCACTGGGATTGACTGTGAGCACTGACCTTATGACCTCGTCTTCAAGCTTCAGCTTCACAACATTTCCTGTTTCTGCTTTAAGATCCAGGTGACCACTAAACTTCATTATGATGGCAGTGCTTTTATAATGTGTGTTGCATGAGACACAATATTCAGTTGGGCTTGACAGTGTCACGTTCTTCAGTATATGTTTACAAGGACAAATGAAGAGATTTTGAATGTTTGCACCAATGATGTCACATTTAATTGTTTCAGTTGGCACTTGAACAGCAGCTGCTGTACCTTGAGATGGGATGCTGAGGATCTGTGTGTCTTTGGTAGTTGATAGGGATGTTTTTCCTCTGAACTCACTCACAGAGACATTTGTGACGTTGTACCATTCACCAACAGTAATGCTGTGCTCACACCAGACCGTCAGACTCATGCAGCCTGTAGCATCTGCTACAGTATATTTGGTTCTTGGAAGATACCGTCCATCCCATACAACACTGTTTCCCCTGTGCACCTCCTGGATGATCTTTGCATTGATGCTGACCTGTGCGATATGCAGAAAACAAACAGATGCATATGGCTCAGTGACTTGACACTTGGCTTAGTTATTAAAAAAAAAACATTAAAATTAAAACAAAAATTACTTGAATACACCTATCCATTCTTTTCTGATTTTATTTAAATTGTATGTATTTATTTATTTGGGTGGGAGAGTTCAAAATAATACAGAGAAAAAACGTCGCTATTAGTAGTTCAACAATCTTTTATAATTGTGTCTTTAATGACATGTAGTTTTCATTCTCCAAGAATATGTTTAAATTGTAAAACTGCACAACAGCAGTTTGTGATACCTGTGGGCCTATTTATTATAAACTACCTACCCTCTTTGGTTGTGTATGCAGGTTAAGGAGTTCAGACAATTGCACAGCTTGTGGACTAGCAAACAAGCAGTTGTTAAATGATTCTCTGAGGTCACGAACGCAGGACATTTTGGATCTGTGAGTGTAGAAGACGTTCATTCTTCTGCTGGACTCCATAGACGGCTGTAAAACCACGTCATCTAGTGTAACTAGGCTCCTGTACAAAGGATATCATGGTTTAGACACATTTACAACCAAACTGACAACAGAAATGAACAGGATGGGTTTTTAAATAATTCTACTGTATATGTGATTTAAAATGTTGCTCAATAAACCATTTTAAAAACTTAGAAAATAAGATGGCTTTATTTTTGTGAGAGAAGACTTACTGGGTCTTTTCGGCGCTGTGGAAGTGCATGTGATCTTCTGGTCTGAAGACCACAACTTTGCTATATTCACCTTCATGTTGAAGAACGGCATCAAAATATCTCTCTTTTATGGGGCTGACGTCGCAAAGGAACCCCTTAACCTGATTCCTTAATTTTTTAGCTGGACTTTGTTCTGCCATGTCTGATCACATGGGTTGCAGCTGTTAACTTGCTTTTAAAGTTAAATAGGAGCAGTTGACATATTAACATACAGCAAACAATATCTTATCTGATCAGACATCTTCATATGATGTTCAAATTGTTATATCAAGCAAAACTACTGGAAATACTTTTTTTTGTTTTTAAGTTGCAGTTCTTACCAATGACTATAAACTGTTCTCTTATTTAAGAGGTACATCAGGTTCATTATCCCTGTGTCAAAGAACCACAAACGCCTGCAAACACACTGATAACAACTGACTCAAGAACACCTCTGTGTTTAGAAAAATATCTTTCAAATTTAGCTAATGAAAACATGAACATCTAAACAATAAAGTGCACAGTGTCATGCACATTGAGCTACCATTATCACCTTTTCATCTATTATTATCACTTTATCACTATTATACTTTTTATCACTTCTCAGATCAATGCATTCGTTTCACTGAAAACCACAGTGCTTCAATAGGTGAAACAGATGTCAATACAAGTGCGATTGACTATGCTATATATAAAATTACATAAAAGAATAGCAGAGAATATGCTTACCTGTGCTCACGTCTCCTATGCTGTAAAAATTAAGACTGAACTTTGAAATGCAAACATGTATTATATAACTTTATGATCTGTAAATATTATTGAAAGCAGAAGTACACAGCCCAACTGATTCTTTATTGTACTTTTTAATTCAATATTTTTTAACCACTATTGTTAACTAAAAATAAAAACTGTTTTTCATTCATTTAAAGGGGTCATATGATGCTGCTAAAAAGAACATTATTTGGTGTAATGAAATGCGGTTTAAAGTAAAAAAAAACAAAACCATTATTTTTCACATACTGTACATTGTTTGAATGTACTTTCTGAAACGCGTCGATTTTTACAAAGCTCATCGGTCTGAAAAGTGAGGTGTGCTCTGATTGGCCAGCTATCCAGTGCGTTGTGATTGGCCGAATACCCCAAGCGTGTGACGGAAATGTTACGTCACTTACCATACTGTGATGCCGTGTCCCGGCGCGACGAGACAAAACCAATAAAACCCATTACAAACGAGGCATTTGTTGCTGAATATAATGACTTATACTGTCTTTTTACGTGTTGCTTTGCATCGCGCCGCGTAAACATAAAACCATGTCTGCATTTGTGATCAGAGAAATGACAAACAACAAGTGCTACTCTACACTGCTCAAACTCACGTTTGAATCATCAGTGGCAAATCCTTTAAATATGAAAACGTACTTACAGTCTGTGAGTCATCATTATTTGTCAGGAAACCGGCATTGTAGGCTACTCGCCCAGAAAACAATCCTCGTCCTCCATAAAATGCGCTGCACACATCTGAATATTTGGGTTGAACTGTTCTGGAACAGTGTTGTAAATACAACTTAACCACTGATTTCTAATTGTGTCCTCTTTTGGAAGGCCAAGCAAAGTAGTTTCGCTTTCACAACGAAACAGCGTCTCCACGACATGGCGGCGGCAACAATACTACAGCGAGAATCAAAGTTACGCCTTCTTTCTTTGCGTGAACATTTGGGCGGCATTATGCAAATCTTCCCACACAGTGACATAGACATGTGGGGGCGTGTTTAAACGAGGTGTTTTAGGAGGGCGTGGACCAGTCTTAACGTTTATAAAGAATATCTCTTTGGGTTTGATACTTTAGTCCTTGCAACTTTAGGGATATTATCTATTCACAAACAGCTTGGAACACTCCAAAGAGAAAGGAAAACTTGAAATCACATCATACGACCCCTTTAAATAAAGCAGAAATAAAATGAAATATAAATATCACATTAAAACATAAATACTTCAATTAAAATGAGAAATGGTGCCTTGGCTACTAACTAAAATAAGTATTAAAATGACTAAAAATAAAAATTAAAGCTAATAATTAAAGCAAAAACTAATAAAAAAATGTTACAATTCAAAATGTGAACAAATACTATAATGTAGTAAATACATAATACTAAAATAACACTGCTTTGGGCAAAAGCAGCCTACATTTTAGACCCAATATTTTTTTTTTTCATATTACCTGCCTCATTATGCCTTACAAAAAATGATTGATACTAGAGCATTTATTGAGACTAATCATTTCCACAAACACACACACAAACAGAGAGAGAGAGAGACTCAAGTTGGCTACAAAAAAACAAATACTGTACATTTCTATAAGTATTACCCAAAAAAGATCCAGTTAATTTTATTGCACACTGACCTTTTGTGACAAAACGCCCTATGCTGTCACACCCTACAGGGTAAGTTGTCACTATGGGGAATTAATGTTTACTCAGAGCTGTTTACTGACACTGAAGTAGATTTTGAAAACGAGCATTTATCCATAAGTTTGTGACCCCTTCCGTGTGTGACAACTAGCCCCGGTCTCGCCAATAATGTACTGTCAGTTATTTCGAGGCCAGAAAGCGTCTGACATGACAAACATAACCTATTTTTCTTAGAAGGTGTCCAATAAGGGTTAGTTTCGATGTTTTCTCCACGCCTCCACGCAGACACGAAGAATAAACCCGCAGTGCAGACTCGCGTGAGGATCATATGACCGCCTGAGATTCAACATGGCTCGCGTGTTTCTCTTGTGTCTGTTCGCTCTGTCGGGGGTTTTCGCCGGACAGTATTTTAACGAGAATGAGCCCTGCTACAGACCCCAGCCGAGGAGAAACCTACAAGGAGTTAAGTATGTAACTATCACTTGTTCTAAAACGACACCAGTTTTGGGTATCAGATGTTTGTTCCCAAGTCAGACTGTTGAGGCTAAAAATACTGTCTTAAGTAGCCACGTCTGGTTTGAACTATTTCTTCTTACTCTCTTAAAAACTGCCCTAAAAGAGAACAAATGAAATGAGTTCTGTTCTGGACATGTTAATGTCATGCTGAGAAATATGCAAAGAAGTGTTAGAAGTTATTTCCTGTACTGTTCTGTATGCTGATATATTTCCTGTTATTCTCGGCTTATTTATAGTTCGTTATCTGTTAGATATTAACTAAGCTGTGTTTTGGTACATTCTAATGATATTATATACTTTAGTTAATTTTTTTATCCTGGCTCATATGTGTGGAATAACACTATAGTTTGACTATTTTTGTTGTATAAAATGTGTGAGTTTTCTGTTTTGAACTGATTTGCCAAAATGCATTCAGCACAGCATACTGTATCCCACAATGCAGTGCACTCAAATTGACTTTCCAGTGAAGTGCATGAGATATTCCCCCCATTATTTGGTCTCATTTTAATTTTTTGGCTCCATTGTTGCCCAGTGTATTGCAGGCGACTCACGTCATGGCAATTCGGCACATGAAATTATTAAGAGAAAAACCCAGCAGAGTGGTGAAAAGGTAGCCATCATGAGGCCGTTTGACACCTGCTCTCATTTATTATTATATATATATGCCATGCCCCCAAGATTCATTTCTCATTTTTGGTTGTTAACTGAAGAACAGATGGCCTGTGCATGGGTTATTTGCTGGAGTTTCCTTCATGGCCTCTTGCTGCTTGCTTTGAATGCCTTTTCAGTGTTTTTGTGATCAGTGAAGAGAGCTGGATTTGTGGCTTAATGGCATATGAAGATGGTTAAACAATTTGAAATTTCTTGCATTCTTCAGGACTGGACCACGTCCTTATGAATATATGAATTTAAAGGAGCTCCCCAAAGCATGGGACTGGAGAAACATTGATGGCGTCAACTACGTCAGCACCACACGCAACCAACACATTCCACAATACTGCGGCTCCTGCTGGGCGCATGGAAGTACTAGTGCTATGGCAGGTGAGGGAAAATGTTAAAATATATATTTTTTGTGAATCACAAAAAGAAATCGTGAGCAAAATGTCCTGGCTGGTTTTCCCCCCAAAAATGCAGGTAAATATATTTGTGTCCTGTGAGGGAAATCATGGGATTCACATGAGGATGAGTAATTGAAGACGCTTTTTTTGTGAAACATACATTTTCACGAGGAGCCACAGAACAGCCCTGTTGTAGCCTCTTACTTCTAACCTGGTTGTTTAATCATTAAAAATGCAATGGCCTGGATCTGTCATGTGCAATTATGATGTTTATGCCATTTGACATTGATGTACCACCTGACTATCATCTTGATGTTAGATTCATATTCAATTTATAGTAAAAAATTATTTTTATATCTAATTTTTTGACTATCTATTTTTATAACAATCTTGCAAAATAAAGCACAATAAAAAAAACACATAATTTTTATTTGACCACTTGACCTTGATATCAATATTTTCTGAAGTGATGCAACCTCTTTTTTTTTTACTAACGGCTTAAAAAATTATATCTATATATATAATATATATATATTTAGTTACTGTATTATTTGGTAACACTTTACAATAAGTCTATTAGTTAATGCTAGTTAATGTATTAACTAACATGAACAAACAATGAACAATGCATTTATTACAGTATTTATTAATCTTTGTTAATGTTAGTTAATGAAAATACAGTCGTTCATTGTTAGTTCATGTTAATTCAGTGCATTGACTAATGTTAACAAGCACAACTTTTGATTTTAATAATGCATTATAAAATGTTAAAATTAACATTAACCAAGATTAATAAATTCTGTAGAAGTATTGTACATGCATAGTTCATGTTAACTAAAGTAGTTAACTAATGTTAACTAATGAACCTTATTGTAAAGTTTTGATGACATCCTTGCAAAGTAAACTGCAATAAATAAAATGAATTAAAAATAAAATCACTCAGAATTTTTGGTTTGACCACTTGACCTTAATAATCAGTATTTTTTTTAAAGGGGAAGCAAGGTTTTTTTTTTTACTGCCTCTTTGGTGTAAAAGAAAAAAATAAATACTAAAATTCCTCTTTTCTTGTCAGTCGTTTGTAACTTGATTGCTCTCTTTTTTTTTCTTTTAGATCGGATCAACATCAAGAGGAAAGCAGCATGGCCATCTGCCTATCTCTCTGTCCAGAACGTGATTGACTGTGGCAACGCGGGTTCCTGCAATGGTGGAGATCATTCTGGTGTTTGGGAATATGCACACAGTAACGGCATTCCTGATGAAACCTGCAACAACTATCAAGCCAAAAATCAGGGTGAGAAAGTTGTTTGGTGTCGTATCTGGTAGTTTGCTTGCATGGACATTTGTTTTGCATTAGTTTGTATTTCTGTTTTTTTTTTCAGACTGTAACTCCTTTAATCAGTGTGGAACTTGCACAACCTTTGGCGTGTGTAATGTAGTAAAGAACTTCACTCTCTGGAAAGTCGGAGACTATGGCTCAGCCAGCGGGCTGGACAAGATGAAAGCTGAGATCTATTCTGGAGGACCCATCAGGTATACAAACTGCTTGGTTATGGATCTGTAATATAATCTCCTTATAATTGAAGATTTTGACACAGACACTTTTGCCTTTGTAGTTGTGGAATCATGGCAACAGATAAGCTGGATGCGTACACAGGTGGTGTGTACTCGGAGTACGTACAGGACCCCTATATAAACCACATTGTATCTGTAGCCGGCTGGGGCATTGATGAAAATGGAGTGGAATACTGGGTCATCCGTAATTCTTGGGGAGAGCCATGGGTAAGCAGAACCTGAAAATTAGCCCTTCAAACAAATGAAGATGTTGAACGTGTGTTCTGGTCTTTTATTCTTTAGGGAGAGAAAGGCTGGCTCAGAATAGTCACCAGCGCGTACAAGGGCGGCAGTGGGAGCCAGTACAACCTCGCCATCGAAGAGGACTGCATGTATGGAGACCCCATCCTACCCAAAAACTACCTGTAGTTGGCTGTGGCATGTTCTTCACATGCAAACGCAGTCTTAGATTTGCCAAAAATGATGATTTTTTTATGCTGCCTAAGATCAGTTGCAGAAGTTTGGTTTTAATCGTTTTTAATCTCAGGAATGTTTCATCAGAAATTGTACAGAATTGTTTCTGTAATTCTGCAGTCATAGGCCTTCTTTTTTTTAATGGTTTTCTACACTACTTAATGAACAAAAAGGGAAAAGTAGTTCACCCTTTTTTTTTATTTTTTATACCAGGACATTTAATATTTTAGGATGTTTTAAATGGACCGACCTCGGGCCAAATGGTCATCTAATTATCTTGTTTTGCTGAAAAGGTTTTGGGATTTGCTATGTTGTATTAAAAGCAAACATCTCTTTCTGATGGGGATTTTGCTTTTAATGCATCTGTCAAACTATGTCAACATGTGAAGCCATGGATCAGTTTAATCAATGCACTGTTTTCAATCACACTCGTCAATAAAAGTCTTATCAAGTTCTTCTACTTGTCTTTTTTTTTATGGGCATTTTTGCTAAATTGCTTTAGTTTAAACAACAATGCCTCAGAGTTTATTACCAACATCTAAACTGTCTTTGTTTTCAGTTATAGCAGCCAAGGACCACACCTATACTTTTAACAAATGCTTTGCTTTAGTTTAGTTTGGAACTGTTTTGAAGAAGCATATACAGCAGTAAAGCTGCCTCTCAATTAAATTGCCATCTACATTTACTAAAGACTAAAACCTCCAAAGAAACATGTTAACAGTATACCTGACCGTGACATATATTGTGACCTTTGAAATGATGACAGATTTAGTACAATCATGTTTAATACAAATTACAATATACAAGAAAAACCAACGTCACAAATTGTTTCTAAGCAAAATAGAAGCTCTACAAGTTATGACCTCAAAAACACACTTTCAAAGTTTACCATTCATGTCAGTATTTTCTTTGAAAAGGTAAACCCAACAGTTATGTACACTGAAATTAGGTCTATGAAAGGTGCTCCGGTCCTACGAGTTGATCCTTTCACTTTTCAAACGTCCCTCTAATTTCGAAGTTTAGTTCATCATAATGAAGTTGGATTTGCAGTGAGCTTTAATGAAAAATTGGAGATTATTAACAAAGCACTACAAGTATAAAACTACTACATAATTTGCATGAGTTGCATTTGTGTGCCTAGTCAGAAGTCATGGTTCCTCTTTAAAAAAAATAAAATAAATAACACTCACCAATGAACTCCGCTACAGGGTCATGTTCTCCCTCAGTGCGGATTGTTCCTGCTATGCTGTCATTTTCTAGGATGGGCAAAAACAGCTGGACAAAGTCGGAGGTATATGGAGGGGTTATCACATCTAGAACCTGTCCAAAATTAAATGGGGACAAGAAAATCAACCACAGACTCAATAATGACAGAAGAAACTGCCACACAAATCAATCCTAAGCTCAAAACAAAGACCTGAGACTCACCTCTGTAACAAAGTATCTGATAAGTGAAATATCGGTGTTGAGCTTCTCGAGACATTTGCGGATGTAGCTGACCACTGGAAGAACATAACCTCGACTCAATAGGTGAACCATACGGTCCAGTAAGGTCTTCTTGAGCTCCAGCTGAAAAACAAAAGATAAATATTAGTCAGAATTTAGTTATAAATGTGAGCACTGGAGACGCAAATAAAAATGACAAACCTGCTCCATGACATCAAGCTGCGAGTGCTCGGTCTCGAACAATTTTATGAGCAACTGTAACACCTGAGGATGGAGAAGCTGATGGCATGTGCTGATCTGAGAAATAAAGACAAATGTTTATTCTTCAGTATCTTCATAATAATGGTTAGGGAGGTGACCAGTTTGTACCCTGTTGGTATATTTAAATTAAAAAACAATGGTATGACATGGAGGTTATGTTTACCTCATCTAGCAGTGCTAGATGGACAGGAGTGTGGTCCGTCTGTAGCTGGAAGTAACGCGGCTCAGACACCGTCCAGTCGACCCACTTCAGCACTCCCATCGCTACCACTGGAAACCTGCAACACAAATACAAAAATATCAAATATATAATCTTATAAGACACTACTGTTCAGAAGGTCAAATGAATCCTTTTATTCAGCGAGGATTTTCAAAAGTGACAATAGAGACATTTATAATGTTACAAAATATTTAAAAAATGCTGTTCTTTTGAACTTTCTATTCATTAAAGTCTCCTTAAAAATACATATATAAATGTGTTTGTTCATACCTTATGCACTGGTATAACGTGCTGAGTTCTGCTACTAGCTCTGTAGCTCCCTTGTTCTCATTGCAGCAGAGATTATGAACCGTCTCAATGGCCTTTGAGGTCGACTTCAGCTCATCCTTATTTATATTCACACGCTTGTTCTAGAAACAAGTAATATTTTATGTAATCCTCCACAACATTTCTTGTAAAGATAATGCACTGAGAAATATGTATATACAGTATGTGTTAAGAGTGGTTTTAATACACACTTTTTTCCATGTTTCCACAACACTAGCAGCATACGCTAAGATGTGGATGTATTTATGCTTGTGGTCCTGGTTGATTTTAGCTCCGGGTTTAAATAGCGACTGCATGAACAGATCCAGAAAGGCAGGAACTCGGATCTACACGGAGAGAGGAGCAGTTCAGATAACATCAGTTTAGTAAATACAGTTTTCTATAGGTATTTGTTAAAGAAATAGTTCACCCAAAATTTCACATTTACCTTAGGCGATTCATGATGTAAATGAGTTTGTTTCAGATTTGGAGTTATTTAGAAATTTAGTTAAAATGCCTTAATGATGGCTGTGCTTCTTACAAACACAGCTTTTCACTTCACAAGACATTAACTGATGGACTAGAATTGTGTATTATTGTGATGTTTTTATCAACTGTTTGGACTCTCATTCTGACGGCACCCATTCACTGCAGAGGATTCATTGGTGAGCAAGAGATGTAATGCTACATTTCTCCCAATCTGTTTCAATTAAAGAAATAAACTCATCTATATCTTGGATGGCCTGAGGGTGAGTAAATCTTCAGCAGCGATTCATTTTTGGTTAACTATTTCTTAAAAGCTAGTAACAAATTGTTAGCAATATACTACATTTATGTGCAACTTAAACATAAATATACAAAGGGTTAGAAGTATTAAGTATTTCTTCTCTGCATCTCTCCTTTGCATCATTGGCTTGTTTCCTAATATAGCTGTCTAAAAAATGTGCAATTCAATACTACAAATATTATTGGCACCGAACAATTTGTGAAAATGCTTTGGATTAAATTGTTGGCTAAATGCATAAACGTAAATGTAGATTCTGACCAGCTCTACAGGAGGTGGATCCATGCTACTGAACATCTTGAACAGGACTGTGATGTCTGCTGGGTTCAGAGCCCCTTTGGACAGCATGGCACCAAGAGCCTGGCATGCGCGTGGATATGCAGCAGCTGTGCCCAGCGCTAATGTGATCTGACTGGCATCATGTCCTCTAAACATTGAAAACCAATCAATAACATGGTTATAATTAATAATCTGATCAAAAAGCAGATCAAACAACTGAGAGTGTTACACAAAAGCACCTCTCATGGGCGTATTTCTGTACTTCCTGTCCAATTCGCCGCATTGCTGAGCCGCCCTGCTCCTCCTGAGCGAGGATGGACATCATGGCCTGAGCGAACAAGTACGTGTGCTCACCGTGACACACCATCTTCTGCTCAAAACACACAAGAATGAGATCCGATTGTAAAAATACAACCATAAATATAAATACTGCAACCTCAAAAAGTATCAGCAATACTCACAGCAAATTCAGGCAGATTTTTCTCCAGATTCTGTTCTCCTCCATCCAGGAGTGTAGCGAGAGAGGTTCTTAGGACTCTGGAGAAAACCTCCAACTGTTGACAGGCTGTGGACACACTTGTGATCTCTCCTTGGTATCCTGCATCTGAAATCAACTAAAGACAACATACATGATCAAGACTTTTTTTTTACCACTACATAAACTCAATATGAAAGTCTTTGACTCACTTCAGCCCATTTTTTTTTTTTTACCTTTCTTTGCTCTTTTGGAGCGATCAGGCGAGGGGGTCGTGGCTTGTGCCTCGGGAGCCAGGTTGGTGGTAGAACAGATCAGCGGTCCATTGTGGTGTGGGCTATCACTGTCTCCACCGGCGTGCGGTGGTGTCCTGAACAGAGATGAACATAAACTCTTCGCCGATAAAGTCGCACTTATAGTGAGCAAATACGGTGGTCTTACTTGAGGTTAACAGCTTTAGAAGAACAAAAATGGAGATTTTGGAAATGGAAATAAGATTTTGGAATTTGAGAGGGCAAAAGAGTTCACGCGAGTGTGGAAATCATGTTCAAGTGATGTTGTTCTGAACAATGAATTGGTAGACAATAAACACATGACAGTGAATCTCTCACAATGAAGGATCATGACGCGCGGTGCGGTGGGTTGACAATAGAGAATAGAGGTAGGTCTGTTAGTGTGAAACGACGACTGAGCTGAACTATGTTGTGTTTGGAATAACGCGTGTCTCCAGAGTGCTACTGCGACAATATGGTTTATGGGCAAGCTCAAATAGGAACACCGGTGGAGGGGAGACATGATATCAGTCTTTAAGGAAAGGAAGAAGGTGTTGTTTTTTTGTGAACCGTTTTGGCGAAACTAGGCGGAGTAATCGTAAAAGAAATAAAAAGGTGACTACCCCTCACTGAAGAAAACTGGTAATGCCCCCAGACAACTGTAGAAAAATACAAATGTACGGAACGGGAATTGAGGGAAAAAATAAGAAATATGTAGTGTAGATGCACTTGGGAATAATAAGTGATATTAGTATAAAAAACAACAAGCACCTTCTGCCCTCAACAGTGAAAGAATCTGCTCGAGGTCAAGTGGGTATCAAGAGACCTCCTTAAAGATCTCTACGCGCTCCTGCACCTGCGCGTCACTCCACACCGGCAAAGGAAGAACACCTAAGTCAGGGCGGTTAAAGCTGGACGCAGTTTTATAACAGTGTGACGGCTCAAAGAGCTGCCCCGTGCACGTTGTTATATAATACCTGTAGGTCTGTTGTTTTGTTTGTCGGGCCGGAACCTGGTGACAGTGACCACCGCATTTGCAGCCGTAGAGTCATCCCAGGGGGGGGCGACCGGGTAGTAGTGCGGTATGGGATTGATTTAAGTCGTGTGAAAACCACAAAACTAACCAGAGCTTGCTCTGGTGGACAAAAGTGACTGGATTATCTAGCTGATATCTACGTCTCTGTAAGTTATGGAAACCGACTAGTTAGTAATTCAGACTGTTTGATTTATGTTTATGGTTAGTTGACTCCAACCAAAATTCAGATTTATAGCAGCCTCTTACCCTGTGTAGTTAGAGGTATGTTATCATACTATTTGTCCAGTACGTTCCCGTTCACGAAATTTCGTCTGCCAGCCCTTAAAATGTATAATAACCGAACCGTGTGTGAACGTAACCGTTATTAAGAACTCCAATACCACACAGGACGGACAACCGTATTCTGCTAATGGGTGATAACTCAGTGGTCATTTAGGGAGTCGTGAAGTGTGCAGAAATTCCAGTATAAATGCATGTACACAGGATATTTGGCCAACATTCACTGACCCATCTGGATGAGCCACTCCGCTAGAAGATTGACTGTCTGTGCAACAGCAGAGTAGTTTTCTGAGAGCAGCTGGATGACATGCTCAGGTGAACCACCTGCCTGGAAATACCTGCAGAGACACGGACACAAATTAACCTGACAAAGTTCAAAGTTGGTGTTAATCATCTTCCCCTTTTATCTATAGAAGCCGCCCTCTCTCCATTCGGTTGACTTACGCTTTCAGGGTGTTAAACACGGTGGGCTCCATGATATAGTCTCTGCTGGAGAATTTCTGCAGACACTCCTCCTGAACTTTTCCATCAGCCTCAGCATCCGCGTATCCATCCTCCTGGAGCCACAGAAAGAGGGGAAACGATCAAGCCATCTTTTAGTGGCGAATCAGAAGCTATTTAACGAGATTAGAGTAGTTCTCATAACAACAGAATATTATTTGTGCATATTACAATCCAACATTTTAACTCTCGTTATTACGACAGCAATAGGGACGTTTGTGTCTATGTAACGTTACCATGTTTCATCTTAGTATAATTATGGATTTTGAACATGTACCATGTAGTTATTATAATTACCTTGGAGTTTATGGTAAACATGGTACCACGACTGTACTTTTAGTAAGTGTAACGTTAAATGGAAATCAAAGCAACTCCTGATTTCAAAATTGTAACGTTAGCTGGTAAATCAGATTATAATTTCATGGTCTTGGTGTCTGTGGGGTGGTTTCAGTAAACTACCATGTTGCCGTCATGTCCCTCCCATTCTCCAACATTGCCGTAGTATTCTTCGTTCATTGCGAGAGATAAACGGATTTCTGTAATCCAGAAACGCGACTGTTTACAAAATGCGTACGAGTCGAGATCCCCGAGCGGCGCGTGTATAATACGTCACTTGCTAACAGACTACAGCGCTTGCTTCTGGACTGGAGTTAACTACACACTGAGATAATGTGTACTTGACTGCGACTAGAACGACTATACATTTAAATATTAATATTTATTCTTAAATGTGTATTTTAATACAATGTCAAACAATGTGAAATTATTGTAGACAAATCCGCTGTTGAAACGGCTTCTTTGTCACGTGATTATCCTGATACTTTTTTTTCAGCGTTGTTCGAGGTGGACCAATAAAGGTTGGTTTTTATTACTGGTTATTTATATATATATATTAGAGATGTAACGATTCCTCAACTCACGATTCGATTCACGATTTTTTTTTTTTTTACAAAATGAGATTTAAGACAAATTATAAATTAAATGTGTCCTTTTTTTATTTCTTGGACAAAATACTGCACCTTTCTTAGTGACATTTAAATATAACACTATAATAATATACTAATAAAGCACTTGTAAATTATTGCTCTTTTGTTGGATTTGAAGCGTTTGCTAAATAACAAAAATGAGACATGCATAAACACTACATTTTTAAAAATGTTTAAATATCCAATAAAATGCCAATATATTATAAATCATTTAATAATTCAAAATCAAGCATACATCAAAATTCTGATATTAAATTATCTTATTTCATACATTTAGTAAAAATTCACTAAAATGTTTTTTAAAAGAGAAAGAGCTTATGAAATAGCTAGGGATGTAACGATTCACTCAACTCACATTTCGATTCGATTCGATTCACGATTTTTTTTTAGCAAAATTAGATTTAAGACAAGTTATAAATTAAATGTGTCATTTTATTAGTGCTTGGACAAAATACTGCACGTTTCTTTGTGAAATTTAAATATAACACTATAATAATATAGCACTTGTAAATTATTGCTCTTTTGTTGGTTTTGATTGCTTCTATTGTCCTCATTTGTTAGTCGCTTTGGATAAAAGCGTTTGCTAAATAACTAAATTTAAATATAATGTAAATGTAAATAACAAAACTAAATTAAAAATTTAAAACAATCACCAAATCAAATAAATAACACAAATAAAAAAATCTCTTCATATAAACAAACTAAGTCTGTGCTCTTTCCATTTAAAATTAGAGGCAACCAAATTACATTGTATCATTTCGAAATTTGAAGCAAAAACAGAATGGTTTGACTTCAGTTTTGTAATTAAGGCATAAAAAAATATTCTGCATGACACAGAAACAGCATGAGCTCTGAATGAGACGCAGATTCACGCTCTGCCAGCAGGTGGCGCTTAAAGCGTTTCCGCTGTAAACAAAGCAGTGCTGCACTTATGAATTTTAATATGCATTTTACAGAGGCAAGAGGAAAAGAAAAAACACCATCTAAACTTTTCTAAAGACAGTAAGTTCCCCTCAGACATGGATTCTTATAAACTCCTGCCCCTAAATGAATCGCGATTGGTTTAGTATTTCAACCGATTTGAATCGTCACATATTTAAATCGATTTTCAACCGTCTCGCAGTTAATAGTTACATCACAAAACAAACAAAACACCATAATAATACATAAAATAAATAAAATACTATATATTGAGAGAGATATTTCTGGAGCAGATTTCGAGTGGTTTAAATCGATTATACTTACCTATTTAAATGTCATCAGTAGGGGAACAGAAATCCTCCACGCGACCCAATGGAGGATTCGGCCTTCTGGGCCGTCAAGCGCCCTTATAGAGATTCTGAAAAAGTTATTTGCTAGTAACCTGTGCTGCCCAAATGGGAGTGTTGTAAACTCCTAAATGGCCAGAAGAGCCATTTTGAACAGCGCTGTTTGAAACTATCCTGGTCACACACACCAATGGCAACTTTATCCAAAAGTCAAGTTTAGACCCAGATGTGGTACTCACTCTGTATACTGAGAAAACTGGGACGGGATTACTTGGATAAACTGTGATCTATATACTACTTTTAGGAATCCTAAAACCTGTTCAACCTGTCTGCACTCAACCTAAGATATTAAATGGGATTTTAAGGGTTTGTATAATATTTATTATTAAATGTTTTTGACATAAAAAAAAGGTTCACTTAAATAGTCCTCATAAAAAAAGTGCAAGTTCCTCATATATCAGACTTAGTCGTATGAATGTGAGTGTATTAAGAAATACTTACAGTCCAGTAGGTGTCCCTGTGGTTCATGGGGTGTTGAGAGTGACAAACACCGAATAAAAAAAACTTCCTACAAAAAGCAATGGAGCGGGGGAACTATGACGCCACTTTGTAGGCCAATCGTCTGTTAGCATCGCACTGGTTCCCCCGACAAAAACCCTATAGGATTTTTCCATAGGCTTTTGGATTATTGCAAAAAATAAACTCCGTGTTCAACCATAGTTCATGAAACTTACACGATTTGTCCATCAAGATAATATAACTTTTATGAATTTTGAAGCCTAAATAAAAGCGCCAGAACTTAAAAGCTAAACTTCGGCTATAAACAAACTACACCACCCGTCCATCGTTTCCAACTCACCACCACCACGCTTCCCACTTTTCAAACTAGTTTCAGTGAAAAGGATTTACTCCGTATATGAATTTTAATCCACGCTAATGCATGACCTTTTCAGTATGCACGTGGAATAAATACAAAACTACAGCCAAACTAAAACATTAATAATAAATAGTATAGTGAATAAATGAAATAATCATAACTAAAGGACATATGCGAGCATGTATTTCTGTACATTTCTAAATAAGGTGCAATAAGCCAATAAATCCTTGATTAATATGAATACTTTAATTAAAAATGTGTTTCCGTGTACTATTCAATACAATTCTAGTGCATTTAATCTATTAAATAACAGCAGAGTGAGCGAGTTTTTGGATATGGTACGATTCAATTATTTTAGTAAATAAAGTACCACAAGTACCACATTGCTTCTAGGAAATCCTCAATCCTTGTAAATCCTTCAATCCTTCATGCGGCCGTAAACATTTAAATTTAACGTGGCTTTAAACACTATGCCACGACTAAGCCGGTAAATGTGGTGTTTACATGGAATAATCATAGGAGTTTACCTTATGGTACGAACCCAGAGTCTCCGTATCAGTAGGAAACCGATAAAACGAGCATCTTCCATCCGAACACTTGTTGCATTTCGGGGCAAAGCAAAAAAAAAAAACATTCTCGAACAACAATATAAAATGCGGGAAACTACACTGTAAAAAATGACCGTGAATTTAACGGTAAAAGTGCTACAAAAAAAATTCTACAGTAAAAACCTGTTAAATGGTTAACGGTAAATTCCCCTATATATACGGTGAAAAACTGGATTGGACATTAATTAAAGGGGGGAGTTTACGGGGATTATAACAGTTTTTGGAAGTGTAAAAGACTGTATAATTTACAGTGAAAAAACGTAAATTGACATTCCCAGAATTACCTGCATTACATTTCAAATTTGATGTTTTTTTTATTGAAATAACTATGTTTTTTCTTAGTTTTTTTTTCTTATCAGTTTTGTACATTAGGGTTTAATCTTACATCTGATGTTGTTAAATGAATGTTTATTGCTTATTTCAGTTTCATGTGTGTTACCATAATGTTTGTTTAGTGTTTGTGTGGATGACACTGTGCACCTTCTATGTATGTTATTATTCAAAAGCTGCTTGTGATGGACTTTGGTACATCGTGTGACTTTCTCATCACCACCTACATTTGGTGGTTATCAGTGTATCACAAAGATACAAAACAGATTTTTTCCAGTACTGGGGCAATAGGTTGGTTCTTACATTATTTCAGTTATGGAAACGTACAGTATTTAACACATTAAGTTAAAACAACCGGAAAACCTAAAAATGTTTGCTGACCGGGGGCCGTATTTTTTCGGTAAATTTTCTGCAACCACGGCTGCCTTTTGTTTTAACCGAAATTTCAATGGAATGTTTTTTAAGTGTATTTACTTTTAGTTGTAAAATTAATGTAGTTTACAAATTATACGTACGAATGGATAATAACTGTATATTGTAACTGTTGTTTTGGCGTGATGAGCTTGAATTCTCCGACAGCATCTGTAGTCCCATTTAGCAAATTGTTAGAAACAGTCGTTTTTAGGAAACATAGCTGTTTTAAAAAAATCACGAGTGGGGTATAACTGGTGTGTTTAATGTTGTAATGAACGTGAAAATAATCTTGAGCCTGGGTGAACCACGGACTCTTTATATTATGGATTTGTAGACCAAAAACCCATCGACGCTGGGACGTGGAAACCGGGGAAGTGCTATAATGGCTAACGGGGTCGCGCTTCCTCCAGGTTTTTGCCTACAAAGTGACATCAGAGTTCCACCACTCTATTAGCCTTTAAATAACAAAACAAAGTAAATGTCAAAAACGCAGCAATGTCTAAATAAACTAGTTTTTTTTTTTAAACACCCTTCGGTCATGAAACCATATGGAAACTGCTAGTATGCTTCTAGTGTTGAACTGTGTAGGTCCTTACCAAGTTCTAATAATATTTATTATTATTGATGGCTAAGACTAAGGCTAATTTTGTTATTGTTACAGAACTTGACTTTAGATACACAATTTTTTGGTTTCAGTAATGTTTCCGGAACAATAGCTCAGGCGTTGAAAAACTAAAACTAATTTAGGTTCTAAATACTGTGAAATGTAATTCTAGATTTATTCATATGTACACTCAATACTGTTTGGCTTGATGCTCAAGAGCCATTGGAACATCAGTAGATTTCATTAAGTGTGAAACTAAAATATTACTCAGACACTTACGTTTTATTATCTGAGCTAATGTTTTAAATTGTAACCCCAAATTTATTATGCATACTTTATAACACTTCTCTGATGTCTGTGGCTTGAACTGCGTATGTTGCATTGGGTTAAAGATCATAAACCATTGAAAAGTAGTGACTTCTGACATTGAGGGATTCCAAAATTATAATAAAATAAAAGCAGAATCTGGAAAGGGTGGGATTTATGAGGGGGCCAGGCCCATCTGCCACCATGCAAATATGATATTATCAAAACAAATCAGGGGGGGGGGGGGGTCCGTTTAAAAAGACGCTACAATTATTGCTTTCCTCAAAGGGGGGGGGGTCCAGTGATGATTTTTAAACTGAACCTCTTTCATAAAACCCTTGTAAAAAAAAAAGAACAACTATGGCGAATGTACACTAATCTAGGATTCTTATTTACTTCTAAAGGTGATAATGTAGAGGAAATTTGAAGCAAATTTGCTGGGTTAGAAAAATTTCTAGAAGTTTGTCATGAGTATCCATGCCAAAAAAAAATGTCTAAAATATGAGAGCGGAGGTTGAGGACAGACCAGGATGAGTGTTTTCCCCTTAGGATAGGTGTCAATAAAAGCCTAGTGCCATTGAAGTTTACAGCAGAGCCAATGAAGTGGTCATTTTATTTGCTTCTGTAGAAACATGTAGCAAATTAGATATATAAACCTTTAAGAACCACACCATCACTGATAGATAGCCACTACAATTATATCCTTTATATCGGTAGTTTGATTTGGGCCAAAAATACAGAGTTAGCCCCTTGTGAAAGTGGTGGTGGCATGTTGTGTTTCACTACTCAGAGGCAGTGTTAACAACTCGTCTTTTTTTAAAACTGCTGTAATTTTTGAAACTCTTTGTACAAAATGTACGATAGAGTAGTTAGACACATGGAAAAAAAAAAGCAAACATAACACGAAAATCCTTCTTTGAGAAAGTCCGAGGGGGCAATGGGGCAAGCAAGTAATTGGTACCCGACACTCACTCTATTTCTGCAAGGCGAGTCGACTAGGAAAAAAAAAAAAAAGTAAACATACTAAAATATCATAGCTTAACATCTCTCCCAATAACATCTCTCCCCAACCGCCATCCCATGCCCAGAAACCAAATAGTATATATATACACAATACCATTCAAAGTGTTGGGTTCAGACGACTTCTGTTTTTTTAAAGGCGTGTTCTGAAGCTCATCAAGGCTGCCTTTAGGTGATCAAGATCAAAAAATCAGATAAAAAAAGGCCGCCGCAATCTTGCAAAAATGTTATGACAATATAAAAAATACTGTATCAGGTTTTTTAATATCCTTTAAATTAAGTATTTTATTTTTGTGATGCAAAGCTGAATTTCCATCAGACATTACTCCATTATAAAGTGTCACATGATCCTTAAGAACTCATATAATATGCTTATTTATTATTAGAATGATCAATGTTGGCAACATATTTTAGTGCTGCCAAATATTTTTTTCTTGGAAACTGCGATACTTTTTTAAGGATTCTTTGATGAATAAAAAGTAAAAAAACAGCATTTATTCAAAATATAAATATTTTCTTAACCTTAAATCTTTGATCTCACTTCTCATCAATTTATACTCCTTGTGAATACAGGTGTTTAAATTTTCTTAAAAAAAAAAAACAAAAAAAAAAAAAAGATGATAAATTTACGGACCCACACCCCCAAACTTTGTAACGGGTATGTAGTATTGTTAGAAAATAAATTATTTTAATAATGCTCTTTTCTTCTTTGAAGACTTTTATTTCATCAAAAGAATCCTGAAAAAAAAGTATCACAGGTTCCAAAAAAAATATTAAGCAGCACAACATTTTCCAGCACTGATAATAAATCAGCATATTATACTTAAAATAATAATTATAACTGATTTCTGCATGATCATGTGACATGAAGACGTGGAGTATTAAGCTGAAAATAACTAATGGGCCACTTTTTTTGCAATCACGGGAATAACTGATATTTTAATTTAAGGTATATAAAATAGAACACGGTTAATTTTGGTTTAATCTATATATTTCCAATAATAATTTTTTTTTTCCTTCCACTAATTTTTTTCTGTATTTTTGATGCAATAAATGCACCTTAATGAGCATCAAAGAAAACCCGTTAAAAAAAACTTAAAAAGCTTCTGATGTCCAAACTATTGACCGGCGTGTGTGTGTGTGTGTGTTGTGTAGTGGTGTATATTTCTTTTATATGTGTGGTGTGTGTGTGTGTGTGTGTATTGATATCTATCTATATAGATAGATAGACAGATAAACACCTGTACCACATTTTGCAGAAAACACAACCGGATCAGACCGATTAGACGTTAGAGTTTTTGATTCAAATTATGCCATTTAAAAAAAAAACAAAAAAAACAAAAGGTATAAAATGACAAATAAATAAAACAAAAATAAATACTTTGTTTGTGTAACAAAGTGGACCATTAGAGCACCAAAAGTTGGCCCCTGCTTTCATGTGATTGGGTAGCAGGACAGGAAGTGTGGTACAGAGAGGGTTACGATTGGTCATTGTCCAGAGATGGGCGGCCTCTTTTTGTTAGTATGTCAGTTTGTATAGCAAGCTTTTTTTTTTTTTCCTTTTTTTTTTTTCTTTTTTAATATAAAGACATAAACATGAATACCATTGGAGGTGGTATATGAACCCAATATCTGACTGTGGTGCAGTATCTGACTGTGCAGCTCTATCAAAAACAATTTGACACTTAATACTGACAGATTGCTGTCTTTTTTTCACTTTTTTTTTTGTGTTTTGTTTTTTTAAGAAAGGAATTTTGGTTTTTTACGAAGAGACAAGCAATGTTTTTGCATTTGGATTATTTTCTCCTTCAACAGAGTTAAAGCTAAAAAACAAAAAAAAAAAAAAAATAAAAAATAAGCCCCACACCCTGCCTGCCCTCAAAAATGGTTACTATTGTTGTTCGCAGATGCAAAAAAAGGGCAAAGAAAAACCTGTAAAAACAAACAAATATATATATAACTAATATATTTACACATATAAATATATATTTATATATACTGTATATAATGTTTCTTGCTTTGTACTACCCAGCATCAGGCGTTTTGTCTTGATCCTAAAACAAACCGGAGGCAGGTTAAACGAATGAAAAAAAAAACAAAGGTGGGAGGGGGACGTGACAGACAGCAGCTCCCCCCAAACTCCATTGATAAGCATTGTCAGTAAAAGTTGCACTCGGTCGCCGATCTGACACTGGTATCATAAGTTTTCCGTTCTTAAGTTGTACGGGGAGGCCGGTTCAAGATCGGCACAAGGAGGGGTGAGGGAGGCAACTTCCACCCAGAGTCTGAAGAGCAAACAGGCAATTGAGGAGGGGGTCGGGAGGGTCAGAGTTCAAGGGAATCGACAGAGGCAGGGCAGAACCAAACAGCGCAATGAAACATATCTTACTTACATCTTAGCTCATTTTACACGTACAGTCGTGATCAAGGCACAGGGAGCTTCTACAAGTTACTTTTTCTTCAATAAAGTTGTACAAAATAATACATTTTACAGTCTGTACAAGAATAATGATCCAGCAGAGAAATCAAAAGACAGACCAAAAGCCAGGCTAAAGGGGAGGAGAGGAAGTCGGAGGGGAGGAAGGGGGGGAGAGCGACTAGGCCATCCGTTAAACGTCCTTCTCATGTCTCGCACCATTACCCGGTCTTACCCTCGGTCTGATGAAGTCCCCACGTGTCAGTGTACAAGATGTTTGCAGCAGGGAGGAGACAGAGAGAGAAAGATGAGGGGAGGAGAAAGAACGAGAGAGAGTGAGAGAGAGGAGTGACACTCGGAAAACAGGAGAGAGCAACTGGGAAAACAGGAGGTGTAAAATGGTGCATATTTGCACACACCGACACAAAAACTGGGGAAACTAGAATAATAAATCCTCATATATCTTAAGTATATATATAGTTTGGATTTTTTTGCACTGCATTTAAGTTCCCTGTTCTGCATGAATCTAGCATGCATGCGCTCGCCTCTCCTGCGATGCATCTTGAGAAGCGAGTCATGTGATGGGTCTTGTGTTCAAGTCATTCTCTGCTCCACGCGCAAAGCAACCCGGGGCAGTAAATGCTCCAAACCCGTTTTTGTTGAGGGGAAAAAAGACATTTCGCTCTACATTGTGTTTTTTGTTTCGTTTTGTTTGTTAACGTACGGTCCGTCATTTTGCTCTCCTCCAGGGGGGGTCTGTCCACCTTTGGGGGTGGGATGTGGTTTTGGGAAATGGGGAAAAGGTGAGGGGGATGCACCAGGCTCGCACCGGCACTAAACGTTCAACAGGACCAAAACGGTGGAGGATAAGAATAGCGTGTGTATGTCTTGTGCGTGCGCATCAATATAAGTAACGTGTGTTTAGGCATATGATCGGGAAAAAGACAAGTTTGACATGTAACATACATAAAACTGCGGGTAAGGAGTTTAGCGGACGCATTATGTACGTATGTTGTACGAAAATGGCTTCCTGCCTGAGCAGCTGGACAGTTTTTTTTCTCCCCCCCCCCCTCTGATCCCTGTCACATGTTTTGTTCCATCTCTCTATTTTATATAAATCGGTAGTCCTTGGCTGGTACAAGTCTTTTTGCAGATATCACAGCACGCCTGTATCAGTAACACAGTGCGTCCCCTTGCCCCAGCCCCTAGTCACTCAGGATGGAGAAAGGCCATGTGTGTCCGTATGAATGTATGTAGGTACTCATGTATGTATGGTGACGTATGTATAATATATATATATATATATATTGTGTATATATATATATATATATGATGGTGTGTGTGTGTGTGTTGGTGTGTTAAGAGGTTGGGGACTCATCAGTTTTGTGGTGATATGGAGGAGTGATGTTAGGGCAGGGACGGGCCTAAGAAGTTCATGTGGTGAGTTGGTCCCGCATCCGCTGCGACACAAGAGTCGACTGTCGTAGTGCATGCGATGGATGATGTCTCTGCAGTCGTTAAACACTCTGCGGATGTTTTCCGTGTCCACGGCGCAGGTGAAGTGGGGGTAGCAGTAGTGCCGTCCGTCTCCACTCGCTGTACTGATCCTCTAAATAGACAAACACAACAACAAAAAAAATATATAAATGAGTTATCTATACACTACTGGTTAGGACGGGAAGATTTTTGAAACAAGCCTCTTATGCTCACCAAGGCTGCACTGATCAAAAATACAGTAAAAACAATAATATCGTGAAATATTATTACAATTTAAAATAACTGTTCTCTTTGAGTTTATTTTAAAATGTAATAAATTTCTGTGAAAATTCAGCAAAGCTGAATTTTTAGCATCATTACTCCTGATTTGCTGCTTAACAATTTTTTATTATTATTCATGTTTAAAACCGTTGCCGCTTAATATTTTTGTGGAAATATAAACAAAAACGGAACAGCATTTATAGGGAATAGAAATCTTTTGTAACAATACAAATGTATTTACTGGTCACAAACAATTTAATGCATCCTTGATGAATAAAAGTATTAATTAAAAAAAATACTGACTGATGCCAAAACCTTTTTGAATTGTAGTGTATTTTTAAATAATAAAAAACCAATGCCATAGTTTAAGACACAGGGTGATGGGTTGCCATGATGATTTTGGTGCCATAGAAGAACCAGACTCACCAAGAACTCATCTCGGATGAAATATTTTGCTCTCGTAACTCGCGGATCTTCCCCTTGCTCTGGTGTTGCTGTTAGAAAGAAAGTATCTTGTTAGTAACACTGATGGCGTGATATCCAACATTGGATTACTACTGTGCTTTAGATTAATACAATCATTTGATAATCACTACAATCACTAAAAATCATTATTTTATTTTACTGACCATCATCTGGTGTAGTGTAGCGTGCAAACTCGGGGAAGTAATCCTCAATTTTTGATTTTCCTGCCAAAACCTTCTCCGCCAGCAAGTCCTGCTTGTTTAAGAACAGAATGACAGAAATAGTTCGAAGCCACCTGGAAAGCGAGTAGAGCAAAAGATTAAGAGTTGTGGGAAAAATTATGACCATAAAACTAGACTTTCACATTGTCTGAAGAAAATGTGAGTGGCACAGTAGTATACTCCTATTAAGCCCTCCTCTTTTTACATGTTTTAGGCGTCCAAAGGGTACCTGTTATTCCAGATGTTCTTGAACAGGTTAAGTGCCTCCTGGAGTCTGTTGGTCTGATTGTCCTCTCTGAGCACCATGTTATAACTGCTGCTGGCTACCACAAAAATGATGGCTGTCACGTCTGTAACAAGAGAGAGAGACAATCCATCATAAAACTATTCCTTAATTACAAGAAATTAATAAACCAACATATTGGCCAGAATAATAACCTTAGTGAATAGATAAAATAAATATTTAAATATTATTTTTTTGTGGATTCGGAATTTAACATTATTAAATTGCATGTATAATTAAACTGTATATTACATTATTATAAAATTATACCTTCCCTTTGATATCAGCCTTCAAAAGCCATTATTGACGGTCCTTACATTATTATTAATAATAAGTAATAAAAGCACAACATTTACCATTAAAACATTGGATCCATTTTCTGCGTTCGTCTCTCTGTCCGCACATCAAACATACTGCAGAAAAAAAAATAAATAAATATAAAAAAAAAAGAAGAGGAAACTCATCAGTTAGGCAGCCACCGACAGTTTGACATGGTCCTGTTCACATTAAGCACTTATTATTACTATTAATTTGTGAAAACGATTGAGGTTGACTATGGATATGAAAATACATGCAAACGTAGCACTGTGAATCTGTGAAAAGTTTCATGAAGGTCTCTCGGTCAAACTCACTGAAAATTAACTTTGTCCACTTGGAATCTTGTCTCAAAGATCCCAGAAGTCAGCACTCTGCATCTGAGCAAGTCCTGAGAGACAGAGGCAACAAAGGTGGGAAGAGTTCAAAGTTACATTTAAATCAGACACAATGAGAACGATGCCTCTTAAAGGGATACTCCACCTCAAAATGAACATTTTGTCATTAATCACTTACCCCCATGTCGTTCCAAACATGTAAAAGCTTCGTTCGTCTTCGGAACACAATTTAAGATATTTTGAATGAAAACCGGGAGGTTTGTGACTGTTCCATTGACTGCCAAGTAAACAACACTGTCAAGGCCCAGAAAAGTATGAAAAGCATCATCAGAATAGTTCATCTGCCATCAGTGGTTCAAACTGAATTTTATGAAGCGACTAGAATACTTTTTGTACGCAAAGAACACAAAAATAATGACTTTATTCAACAATTTGTCTCCTCCGTGTATCTCCGCATCACAATTTTGGAGAATATCCACTGAACGCAAGCCAGCGTCGCGGTTCTGTGTCAGCCGTGACACAAGGATACATTTTCTACGTGTATTTACGCTTTGATTTGAACGAAAACAGCACATCCATGCAGCTGCTGCGGGGGGGGGGGTGGGGGGTGGTTGGGGGGGGGGGGGGGTGGGGTGTGGTTTTTTTGGGGGGGGGGGGGGGGGTCAGTGGATATCTCCAAAGGTGCTACGGTGTGTTGGCGGAGACTGACACGGAAGAGAAGAATTTGTTGAATAAAGTCATTATTTTTGTGTTCTTCACGTACAAAAAGTATTCTCGTCGCATTATAAAATTCAGATTGGACCACTGATGGCAGATGGACTATTCTGATGATGCTTTCAACTTTTCGGACCTGACCGTGTAAGTACTTGGCCAGTCATGGAACAGTCACAAGGCCTCCGTTGTTCATCCAAAATATCTTAAATTGTGTTCCGAAGACGAACAAAGCTTTTACAGGTCTGGAACGACCATGGGGGTAAATGATTAATGACAACATTTTCATTTTGGGGTGGAGTATCCCTTTAAGAAAGAGGGCTCCCAAAGATATACACTTCAATATCAATGTCTGAATCCCTTCATGTGGATATTTACACACCTGATCAGTGGGAGTATAGTCGCTTTGTTTCACAGTGTCAATCCTGTCCAGGAAGCTAAAAAAAAAAAGAGAAATAACATTAACAACTGTCCAGTACATCTCAACACTTCTTTTTAATTAATAGGGTAAGACTGATTTAAGAGACGGAGTAATGTGATGACAGAGAGCTGGATTTATTCCAAGCAAGTCAAGACAAGGAATATTAAAGAATGTTATGCACAACCCAAAGTTTAGTCATTGCTGGACAATCACCTTACATCTGTACACACCTAAAAAGGCATTACCACTAGGCATGGGCCGGTATGAGATTTTGACGGTATGATAACCTTAAGCAAAAAAAATATCACGGTTTCACGGTATGGTCATCAGCTTAAATGTGTTATTTAACTGACTGGTAAAAAAAAATATTATTTTTCCAGTGAAAACAAATATTTGTTTTAACAACATACAGATAATTTTAGGAACAGTAGAATTACTTTTTTTTCCTTCTTTGATTTTGTTCTAAAAAGAAGAAAAAAGATGACATCTTTATTGAACCTAAATCTATCATTTCAGTTATTTAATTTAAGTTATATAATTCATACACATTTCATATAATTTAGTTATATAATTTCATATGCATAATTTGATTTAATAACAAACCAATTTGAAGCAAAAGCAGAATGTTCTGACTAGCTTTGTGTAAAAGTTATACTAAATGCCTGAAATGAAAACAAACAGCAGAAGCTCTGAAGAGATGCCATATTCACTTTCAGACAGCAGGAGAGCTTATGGAACACCAGAACAGTGTTTTGCTTGGTTACCGCGTAAAAAAGCAGCGCTGCACTGAAACAACTCCGTATTATCATACGCGGATCCGTTCCGGTTGAAGGCGTATGACGTATGCGCAGCGCTTGCGCCTCTGAGGTATGCTAGTCTCGCGAGTTTGTTTAATAGGAGCAAAGGAAGCAAAGTTCCTTACTTTAGCAAAGGAAAGCCAGTCTCCTCTCGGCTTATATCGAAATCCTCCAACATTTTTCTTTGCAAATCTTCGGTTTGTACTTCTAATTCGCAACAGCTCGTCTGCGGCACGTTTTATTATGAATGCGCACGCTTTATTTGACTTCTTGTGGACTGTTCAACTGCAACACCAGCTGACTGCAATTATAGAGCTTGGAATAGCCAGGACAATATTTAATATAACTCTGACTGGATTCGTCTGAAAGAAGAAAGGCATATACACCTAGGATGCTTCGAGGGCAATAAACACAGGCTAATTTTCATTCTTGGGTGAACTAACCCTTTATTACAACAGGAGGGGGAGGGGGTGTTACTCTCTACACTGCACTCAACCTGAGGGATTCCTACACTTTCAGTCTTTAGCCCTATTCGCACGGGATTAGTATTACCTGGTGACGTCCAGTCATTTGTAATAATTGCGGAGGTGTCTGTGATATTAATCCCGTGCGAATCGGCCATGTCTATAATTTGTAAAGTAAAAATCCACCCGCAAATGACCTACCATATTTCGCCGGACACCGAGGTCCTGTGATAATTTTAGTCCCGTGCGAATCGGCATCTCTATGATTTGGCGGGCCGTATATCATTTTTTCGAGGTTTTTGTTTGCTGTGCGCCTTTTTATCCATCTTCCACGAAGAATGGAGCTGCGTTGGAGTGTTTGATAGTATTTTGGGTGCTGTAATATCGCTACACCATACAATTTGCAGAAAGAGAAAGCTGAAAAGGTTAAGGTTAATGTGTTACAAATAAATCAAGCATAAAGCTTGAGATATTATTTTAACCTGGTGAAATGTAAATGACACAGCGCACAAAAAGTTTCTTTTTTTTAAAAATCCATCTGGACCATAAAACGGGACTCTGAAAGTCTTGACATCCGGGTATCCGGGAGACAAGTCCGTAAATTCAAGTAAAATCACAGGCTTCGCTTATCCCGTGCGAATGCACCACATGAAATTCAGATGTGGGGAGGTAATTTCAAAATCACACAAGGTCCCCAGGTAACACTAATCCCGTGCGAATAGGGCTTTTGAGGAGACATGAAAAACAGCGCCTACCACAGGAACGGTATAACGGAGAATATTAGTGGTTTTGAAACCGTGACATTTTCAAATCGCGCTATACCTTGAAACCAGTAATCTGCCCATGCCTAATACCACAGTGGCTCTATTTACTAGCCATATTGTGCTATAATGTTAGTGTGGTCTAAATTATTCACACTGTGTTAAGATTTGTCATACTGTCTATCCCTAGTAATCATTTGAAAAATTGTTGAAAAACCCATGTTCAAAAGTTAATTTAAAGAAAATATTCCTGCATTTACCCAGCGAGCATCAGCAAAACTTTCACACACACATTTTCAAACCACCGCAAGACACAAGTCAGCCATGGAGGTGAAAAAAATGGCAGCTGACACAATCTGCAGCTGCGAAATCAGCCAGCAGGTGGCGCATGATTGTGCTGGAGATCAAAGCAGGCAGGGTTCTGAGTCATAGTGATCAGAGAGGGCTCAGTCAGACACTGCTCTAGTCAATGGATCAGCTCTAGTGGGAGGAAACTAGAGGGGAAGAGAGGGCAAAACAGAGGGAGGAAGGGGGATCAAGAAACGCCGTCTTAGTCAAGCTGCTATACGGCGAAAAACGACTGCAAGATGGTGTGATGGCTCGACCTCGCCTCCTGCTTCTTTTACTGAGATCTTAAAGACGCTTGTCAGAAACAAACATATGCAGAAAGCGTGACTAATAAAAATCGATGTGCCCAAAGAAACGCTTCTCATTCGGAACTGGCTGCATTTTTTTATAGATCATCATAGGAATATGATTTATTACAATGTCCATGCTGACATTAAAAATCAGAAGACCATATAATACAATATAACATAATATTCTTTCTATAATAAAATACTCAACTATTTGACCCTCAACTTTTATTTTAGTTTTAAGTTTGTTTTTTAATGTTAAAATATTACGATTTATAAATATATAAATAAGGTATAAATAAATATCCGTAAAACTGCTGAAATATATATTTCCTCTCAAAATGCTTCTCATTCAGAACTGGCGTCCACTTTTATAGAATATCATAGGCATATGATTTGTAATAATGTCAATGATGATATTATACATCAGAAGACCATGTAATACAATTTAATATTAATACAATACGGTCAACTAGTGGACCCAAAGTATTAATTTTTAAAATTTATTTTTAGCTTTTTCATTGTAAAAATGTAAAAGTGTATACAAATCATATATAAAAATACATATAAAACGTTTAAAGATTATATATATATAATTTATATATATGTAACATAGAATCCATTGAAAGACTTCTTCATCCAGAATGACATCATAAAACATATTAAAACCATAGTTGAACCTCTTCAACTTTTAAAAAAAAAAATAACAAATGTCAAAATATTTGTTATAAAAACATTTCTTCGTATAAATATCATATTCTATAAAATGATAATTTCATATGTTATACTTTATATCGAATTGCATTCATTAAAGTCGGGTCCTTTTTAAATGCAACTAGTCAAAAATGTCTGAAAAAACTAAAAAATATATATATATACCTTAGACTAGATGAGTACAATACTATTATAAAATTAAGATATATCAAATGTTATTCAGAACAAATTACTTTATTAACTAGTTATTTTAAAAGACCAATGGATGTCCAATCTTCATCTCCAAAAGTAATAAAAGAATCATTAAGGAATTGTATTTAGAATCATTAAAATTCCTCACAAACACCTGCAAAAGAGTTACACCTAAATCAAAGCATGAGGGAATCGGAGAGAAAGCGAGAGAAATCCGCAGGCTGGACGCGCATGTGCATCCCCCGTCCAATTCCAACAGGAATGTGACATACAGGGTTGAAATGTGACAGCAAGGCTGTAAGGTCCCACACACAGCAGCATGCACACACTGCACTAGTGTGTACATGTGCATGCATGCACCACGTACAGCAGGCCGCACAAATGAACGTGTGGCACATCACGTGGAAAAGGGGGCATAGACAGAAATAAAACGAAGCAAACAATGAAAGACAGACAGGATAAAATGCAGACAGACAGACGGGGGAGACTTGCACAGACAGTTGTGTTGTGGCCGTTGTCTAACACCACATCTCAATTATTGCCTTTCTTTCTATTAATAGAACGATTCCAACAATAGCCCAGCCCACTGGTCAGACATAATACAACTCATGCCCCTCTGGGTACAATAGTTGAGAACGCATAAAGCCTCCACTGTCGTAATGCCAAGGAGAAGAGACAGCTATAGCTGCAACCGAGTATACTTAGGCCTGCATTCCAAATCCAGCCTCAACACAAGTGGAATTCTAGAATTCGAATGGCCGCACGGCAGGAAGTTCGTGAAATTCTAGTTGCGTGTCAACGTCTGCCAACAGTTGCAGAGGTTCTAGTTTGGAACAGTGTATAGCAGACTTTTAACATCCATCACAAAATTTCAAGCGCATTTTCAGTCTTAAAAACACAAGATGGATATTAGTGCATATACATTTTATTTTGAGTTGTTCTAAGCATGCAGTGCAGATATGATTAGGCACCAACTTCAATAAAAAAAATTAAAAAAAAAAGTAAAAGAAAAAGTAAAAACACTTCAAGCAGTAAATGGATGGACTGGCGCCACACACACACAACGTATCACATGAGTCATATGACTTGGCCAACACAGAATTTCTGTTCAGCTCCCTTTATTTATTATATAAAGTATGCAGCTCACTCACACTTAAAGCAAATCACTGCAGTAAAATGCCAAGTGAAGCAAGTAAAAGTGCAGAAACACAAAAAAAAGGATAATTAAAACTTTTTATACATCATCTGTCCCATCAACTAACTTTACCCTCAAAATATAGCCCTGAAATATTGCCCATTAAGAATTTGCATAAAAAGCACAATTATTAAAATCTCATAGCTTTTTGATGAAGCTAATTGCTTTATTATTACCTACAATATTGCACCTTCCTAAATGCCACCCAAAGCAACTGTATTCATACTTTCTTGACTGCTAACAATATGGTAAGTGAATAATAAAAAAATATAAATCAAAGAACACACATACTGGTAAAAAATGTTTAGCCTTAAATGCACTGTAAGTCGCTTTGGATAAAAACGTCTGTTAAATGCATAAATTAATTATTACTTATTATAAAAATACTGAAATGATTAAGATGGTATCAATAATATTGCAGCAATGAGTATGACTGGATATATAAAGCTGCGTAATACGTTACTACACTGTTTTTTTTTTTTTTTACACTTTCCCTACTTAAAAGGCACAGTTCTCTGAAAATGTGGTTTTTGAATTACTCATCCACTGATGTTGTTCGTCAAAATCAAAAAATTTGTTTTTGAAATATTTCAAACTCCCCAACACAAATTCAAAACCATTTAAATGCCAAACATATCAGAAACATTTACCCATATATTGTCTCTGCTGCTCTCTTTAAACGAAGTTATACAAACCAAGTTACAAAAAAATGACTGTCTACAACTGTGGAGATATTTGTTTGATCCTCAGCACCTTTCCAGTTTTCAAATGCGTTCTGGATTGAACAGAAGAGTTTGAGCTAAACAGCTGTTCTGGGGGAAACGCCGATGGCACCATCTACTCGTTTATCCAGAGGAAAGGTCCAAAATATGCTTTTTGTTGGTGTGTTGCTCTGTTTAAGCAGTCACAGACTCACAATGCTAAAAATTATCCAGACCAACCAAAATAGGCAAATAGTATCCCAACCAAACAAAATCTTTACTGATAATCAGCACTTAATTATTAGATTTAATTATGAACTATGTATTAAACAATCTTTCTAGCAAGTACGTTAGGTTGAAGTAGTGCTGGGTGGTATGACCAAAAATGTATATCACGGTATTTTTTTTAAATTATACCCGTTTCATGGTACATGACGGTATTCTTTTTTTCATGCATGACCGGGTGCTAACCATATTTCCTACTGATTGAGAGATGAAATACTGCAGTATATTGACTTAGAAAGCCCTATTTTACCATCATGATGAGTGAATATTGTCAAAAAAAAAATAGCACACTAAATAGTGACTAAACACAACACTTTTAATACATGTTAACCAGGAGTCACTATCATTTATAATCACGGCATCGTCTGATAAAATCAACATGCATCTACACTAAAGAGCGGCTATGCGGTTGTTTTGGTTATATTACTTTTTTGTCTCATGCAGCGCACTGCCTGCGTCTGAGTAACAAACTAAAAAAAACAACAAACAAAAAAGTGCATGTGATATTAACAGACGAACTATGCTCATATTTATAATTCCAAACAATCAGTAAGCGACAGGTGCTAGGAAACGCTGTTTTGTACTCATTTATTGAAAATGAATGCGCTGCTTCTCTGCCGCTCAACAGAACAGATGCCGAGAGAGGTGACACTTCTCCGGGAAAGTCAGACCTCACGTTCGCGGGACAGCACTGGCGAAATCTTACAACTGAACCATAGCTAAGGTTTATCCAAAAAAATCGCTAGGTTTGTCAGTATGAATATTCTATGGAAAAAATCCGCTAAAAGGGTCTGAAAGTTGCTAAATCTAGTGCTAAAGTCACGCTCGTGTGTGTGAGACGAGGGAGCTGATGGCAGGGGGCGGTGGATATTTGTGGCGGTCAATGTGGATATTGTGGATGAGTTCTTCTGTGTCATCACGTTCTATTAGTTCGGTTTCGGAGCTTTCATGCTTAGTAACACATACAGCTGTTCCCTCACCACAGTGCAACAGGGACAAGGGACCCCTTTCAAACAGTGTCTGCGTTTTTTTTTTGGTATTTTTGTTTTTGTTGGTTTTGGTTTTTTTTGTTTTGTTGTGCGTGGTGTACGCCACCGAACATTGTTCAGCGACATACACCGGTATTGCGGTATTTTAAAAATTCATATCATAACAAAAATAAACACCGGTATTCGATATGAACCGGTATACTGCCCAGCACTAGGTTTAAGTGATTTGCAGTCAACAAATGCAATTTAAACAAATGTATTAACCATTTACAATATGTTTTATATAAAAGCTAATAAATTATAAATACGCAATTGTCTGTCCAAAAGAGAAAATTAAAACATTTCTGCAACTAAACAACTGAGTACTATTATTAATAATTAAAAACAAAAATATTTACATTTACAACAGACCACAACATGGAGCATTTAACATCAAGTAGTAATAAATACAAATACTAAAAAATGAATAGCTCGTTTAACAGTTCTTTTCTTTAAAACATGAAATAAAAAAATAAAGCAATTTCACTTTATAGATAAACAAGAAAAGCCAAGAAAAAACATGCAAAGAGAATAAACTATTCACAGAGAGAAGAGTGAGCCGATGTATTAGCATGAAAAAGCTGATAATATCCTCATCGCTTACTAATCTGGTTAATGTTACAGCTCATCTAGTTAACAGTAGAGTATTAAGAGTGTGGATTAGGCAACTTCCGGGGCCAATACGGCAAACACTGTTTAGGCTCAGTGTGAACCGTGTGTGTGTGTGTGCGTGGCACGATACGGTACAGAGGATACCTAACAGCAAGCCTTTCAGAAACAACAGTGGCGTTCAACAACAAAGGTTTACTGTTTAAATAAAGCAGCTGCATTGGTTGTGCCCGTTTTCATTTCATCTCGTTTAAAAAATGAAAACGTGGCATTTCATAGAATCGGTCAGATTTGAAGTTAAGCATTTTATGAAAAAAAAAAGAAAAAAAAAGCTAGCTATATTTATCTCTCCAAATGTGTTAAATTGTGAATTAATCTATAGCCTCCGCCGTATTTTCTCTCTCTAACATGTGAACGCGCACACACTTCTGTAAGTTTGCAATGCCTGAGTAAGGAAGCAGCAGAAACCCAGAGAGAGGGAGCGGTGGAAGAGAAAGAAAAGAGAGAAGGCTGTGTCTGACATTACAGCGGCGCTCCAAAAATAGCTCCCTGGCGCCCTGGCCTCCAGCTCGGTTGTCATAGCGACAGAACCACAGGCGCTATAAATAGACTATCAGCTCCAAATCTTGTGTGACTGGAGAGAGGCCAGAGAGAGGGAGAGACAGACAGAAAGAGAAAGAGTGAAGAGAGAAAGAAAGACAGAGGGAGTGGAGCAAAAGAGGGAGAGAGAGAGAGAGAGAGGAGGAGGAGGGAAAGGTGGAGAAAGGCCAGTCAGAAAAAGAGAGGGGAAAGCAAAAAGAGAGAATGAGAGAAAAAACAGGTCTGGTTTCGCAAAAGAGGGATGGGGGAAGAAAAGAGAGAGAGAGACAGAAAGAAACATGGCGGATGGTTTAGGAATTTTCTCTCTCCATGTTCTGGGCTTAAGTTTAGGAACTGTGGGACAAGCAAGAATGCTACATTTAATCTGGTTTACAAAAAAGAAAACGACAATGTTTGTAGACAATATTTTTTTGTTTGTTAATGAAACAATCTTACCCTCTGAAACGCATTCAAGAAAGCATGCAACATTTCTTTGGTTTCGGAAAAATAGAAATCTTATAGAAAGTGGTAAATCTTTTGCTCTCTCTCAAGGGCTTTTCACACTGCGCTTAACCCTGGGTTATCATCGTTCTAAACGCTGCTTTTAACCCTGGGTAAAGGAACGTTTCACACATGTAATTTAGAAGGAGGGTTAGCCCACATTGCGGTGCCAACCTTGTACAGTGTGAAACGGAGCAGTGTTAGAATGTTACTGCTGGATGCTTGGCCACAGAGCACCAATCAGAAATTGAACAGCGTGGCTCGTCACATTGGTAACAGGATCTGCACATTGTGTAAACAATACAGAGTTTGAGGGAAAAATAATGTCAAACGACGGAAAACATGTCAATTGAAGTGGGGAGGAGACATTCTTACAGTTAAAATATGTTCAACACAAATTGAATGGCACAGTATTTAGGGAACTGACTGACAAATTAGCTAAGGCTGGATATCAATGAACGGCCGGTTAGCTATGCAACAGACACATGTAAGTGTTGGGACATACAGTTCATCTCAAATAGGTAAACAATTGTGAACTTTAAAAATGGAGTAGCTGCTTCAGTCTTCTTTCATCACAAATATTTTACCCCTCTATGGATCATTTGGTCTA
The DNA here is from genome assembly GCA_018155175.1 of Sinocyclocheilus anophthalmus. Taxonomy (NCBI): domain Eukaryota; kingdom Metazoa; phylum Chordata; class Actinopteri; order Cypriniformes; family Cyprinidae; genus Sinocyclocheilus; species Sinocyclocheilus anophthalmus. The sequence continues at coordinate 59,507 of JADLZN010008400.1, read as the reverse complement.
TTTTTAAGCAGTTTAACATATGTTAGAAGTAGTGAACCACAGTGCAAACTGTGGAAATCCCAACTCCAAAGAGTTGAGCAATGGTCCTGTACTCTGCATTTGTTGCTAGGCGCCACAATGTAATTGCGACTCTCCGTTCCGCATCAATAGCATCTCGTAGAGAAGTGTTGATTTTCGTAATGTGGTCTTTCAAAGCGTTTACTAAATACATAAAAGTTTGTCATCCAAAAGTGGCGTATCCAGTCACTGTCAGTAAATGTGCCGTTAGCAATTAAACCAGCCAAGGAGGACCTACGTGGCGACATTTTTTAACTGACAGGATAACTGACGCGAGAAAAGCCATGTAAACAGGTTGCATGCTGCGTTCGTCCAATCAGTGAAACTGCAGGGCTTCAGACAAAAAAAAACAAAAAAAAACAATTCACTTAAGGAGCCACTGGCTCCTATAAGAAACAAAGTTAGGCACCAAATAATATGAAATTCACACATTAACAGAACACAACATATAGACTAACGATCTTGATAAGAAGAAGCCTTATTAGTATTGATTATGAATGAGAAATACACAGCTGACAGCTTAACCTTTTGTAGTTTGTTCAAGTTGTGCACAAACTAGACACTAGAGCCCGACCGATATATCGTTGTGCCGATATTATCGGCCGATATGAGCTTGCCGCCGATATATCGGTATCAGCGAATATGCCACCGATATGAATTTTTTTTACAGAACATATAATGCAGATAAAATTTTGAAATGGTGTAATTACTTAGTTTGTAAAGCAGAGTGCGCTCTATTGTTTGCTACTGGCGACCTGGATGAAACGCTTTAAAGTTTAAGTCTATGGAAATCGATTGAAACTTTGAACGGCCATATCTCTGTAACGGCGCAGCAAATCCGCACCAAATTCGGGGGATTCCATTTGGTCGAATAAGACGCACGCTTGAATGCTGCTTGCCTGAACAAGAGAACCTCCTTGACTGACGTGAAAGTGTGACTGATGTCACTATCTTGCGAATGCCTGGCGGATCTCCACCATTTTCGGGGGATCCCTTCCGGTATATTATGTCACACTTCACACTTCTCTAGTAAATTTCGTCTGTGTGTGAAGACAGTAGTGCAAATCCGTGAATGAATGTTTCGAAGTGAAATAAACTTCAACGGAATAAAATTGAATGGAACTGAATTGAAATAAAGTTGAATAAACTTAAACTTTACTGTTAAGTACACTGATGTCAGACTCATTTTGAATAAAGTTAATTGTTAAATGCCCTGCCTCCATCACATATCTTTGTCACATCATTATAAGCGTTTCATCACCACATTTTGAGTGATCATTGCAAAAAATGTGTGTAGTATAGATAATAATTCTGCTTTCTATATTAGCATATAGATAGTACCAGTAAAGGTTGACACAGACATGAGAAACTGTCCAAACTTTTGACGGGTACTGACGATAATATACACAAGAATAGGCGGCAATATATTGATATCCTTTTTTTTAACTTCCTAAAGCGGTATCGGGAACCAAAAAAACCGTACGGTCGGCCTCTACTATTCAGCTTTTCTGCACTTTTACTTCGAACGTCTCTATGTTTCAATCTCAAGTATGGCCACACCTGGAGCCTGCTGTTTTTAGCAGGAGTTCTCAACGCGAAGGGGATGTTTGAAAGTCTTTTTGCCCACAAAACTAAAGCGGTCATACTCAGTTTATTACATCAACATAACAAAAGATGTGATCGCAAAACAAGCAGGAAAAAAGGCATTACATGCAAATTTTTAAATCATAACATTTATATAGTCGCCAGTGGCAATCTCAGCAAAAATATCACCTGCAATTTAATATTTTTATTTTAATTTTTTGGCGCATATCCGACGTATTAGGCGCAGTCTGGAGCCCTGCACTGACACTGCAAATATGCAAATAAGGACTTTAACCTGGGGTTTAGGAATGTACAGTGTGAAACGTCAGCATATGAATAACCAGGATTAATTGTTAACCCCTGGTAAATTATGAGCAGTGTGAAACATGAAGCAAAATAACCCAGGATTCTGTTTACCCTGGGTTTAGAATGACCCAGGGTTAACTTTTTCAAGTGTGAAAAGCCCTTCTGAAAACAGGCAGTCATAAGGAAACATTTCTTTACATTTAGGGAATGCACATCAGGAATGCAACATATCTCTGGATACAAGAAAGGGGGGGGGGGGAGGGGGAAAGTTTAAACCTAATGAATTTTTTGTTTTTTTACCATGCACACACAAGGTTGAAATATATTTCAAGAGAAATTATATATTTAGTAATAACATTTAACTGGGGAATTTTTATTAAATTAACACCCCCCCCCCCCCCCCCCCCCCCCCCCTCCCCCCCCCCCCCCCCCCCAACTGTCTAATAAATAAACAATGTCCATGCATTGGATTTACGCTTAAAAAATATTTATTTTTCTGTAATAATCTGTATTTAATCTGTAATAATTCTTTTTCTGAAAACAGCATAACCTCTATGCACAAGAAATAATGCAGTAAACTTTTACAAATTTAGAGAGCTCTGTTGTTTCTTTTTCTTTTTAATTTTCTCTGAAAACCCTAAACCCTTCTTTCATTATGCTAACGAAATGCGAACAAGCAAGAATATTCCTCTGCTTTACAAAAATATAGAAAGCTCCAAGAAATGACTGTCCACATTAAACACACATGCTAACCTGATCACCCTAAAGAAAAATGTCTGTTTTCTCTATTTAAACACTTCTTGCACACCTGAATAGTTGCAGGCAGGTGCGCTTGATACAGGAAATAATGCTAAAGAAAAAAAAATCCTGCACTCTGCTGTAGCCAGCAAGAAATCCAATATTTACTGAGGTAGCAAAATTTCAGTCATGACAGCTTTGTCAAGAATAAAAAAAAGTCACTTGATTTGCATTTACAAAATGTAAACAGACAGGAACACGGCATTTATCTGTTTTATGGAAATATATATGGCAATATATGGAATTGGAAAATTTATGGAAATATAGGAAGCATGTAAAAACATCAAAGACCATTTCTTCTTTTCTCAATACACTAAACTAACGCAAAAAAAATGCAAAAGAGCAGAAATACAAACATTTCAGTCATGAAACCTATGTCAGGAATTAAAAAAAAAAAAAATCATGCACTTGATCTGCATTTACAAAATGTTAGCAGGAAGGAACGCAACATTTCTGTTGCGGGAAGTTTAGAGAAATATAGAAACGCTTCTTTTCTCAGGACACTGAATTTACGCAAACAAAATGCAAAAAAGGAGGAATACAACATTTCTTTAGTGTATGAAAACAGAGAAAACACCATAACAGAAAATATTGCTTTATACACACGTTTGCCCTGAGAACACTATAACCCCCAAGTAAACGTTTCTTATTTTCGAGCTTACAAAAATAAAGAAAGCTTGTAGAAACATAGTTAGCTTACTTCAGTAATACATACACTTGCTTCCTCTGAAAAAAAACATAACCCTAATGAAACTATTCTCATAGTTTTTTTCAATCTCAGCCATTTTCTGTCACTGCAGTGACGCTACTAGGAAGAACTAGTCAGAAGAGGGAAAAAATAAAAATAATAAAACAAAAGTTGCGGCATGAACAAAAACAAACCGCTATACATCAGTATTCTTTTCACACTTGCGTAGCCATTCTTGTGTTTGTCTCGATAACATTATTGAGCCCACAATACTGCTGTGGCGCGAATGTACAAAGAAACGGAGGGGAATGAAAACACGAACGCATGCACACGTTCAATATGGACACCTGGCCATGTGACAGGAAGAGCCTTGAAAACGGCTCAGAAAAATGAGCTCCTAACAGGACGAGCGGCTGGCAACGCTGGTTTCTTGCTGAACGCGTGTACATGCGTGTGTGCGTTCGAAACAGCAATGTCATTCTCCTCTGTCCCTCTTTGCAGTCTAGAAGGTTGGGAGTTGCCCTCCAAACCCTCGCAAATAGTCACCATTATCACTTCAAGCTCATTTTTCTCCTTCAAAAGGAGAGATGCAATACTTTTGCAATTGCCTCTCTCAAACTGTCTCCTCCTGCTGCAAGTGAGTGAACCAGCGAGTTAAAAATAGCACTCTCTCTCTCTTTTTCTCCGCTCTATGTTTACATAAGCGTGCAGTGGGGAGCAGTGGGGGGGCCACTTCCGGTCTAAACGGCTCAGGCCAGTGTCTGATCCACAACAACCACCAGTGGCTGTGGGAGAGGACAGGACACACACACACACAAGACGCCACAATGCAGGAAACCTCCTGAAGGGTGCAGAAATGTCTTCTGAAAACGTCTATCTGTCTAGCACTCATCTGTCTCTCTTTCTGCACTCATCGCATTTCTATTTCCCTCCCTCTTAAGTGCATAAATCAGTACGATACATGCAACGTGCTACGAAAGTCACACAAGCAAGTCAAGCGAGTCGAGTGCAACCGATCTGACCAACAAGTACAATAATATTTCAAAGCTTTAAATGTTCAAATACTAATAATTTCGCACAATTAAAATGCAATTCAAACCCAGCATTTAAAAGAAACCAAATACTTACTACTGTGCACAGTCGATCAGTTGATATTCATTGGATCTTTCGAAGCAAGCTCTCACCCCTTCATCCTGCCACAGGGTCTTTGTGTGTTCATAAAATTCCTGTTGGGAAGACAAGTGGAAGAGAGGAAAAACCCATAAACTACCGGTAGTTTGGGTGCATATCATTTTTTAAACCGGTTTGTGAGTTTTGCACACACTCTTTAATGCATGCTAACCTGTATAAAAAAAAACACCACTGATTGGTCCATTACAGATTCTGGACAACCAACCGGGAATTTGATTCGAGATTTCTGCATGCAAGGATCCCATATTCTGGTTTAAATTCAGATTCAATTAAATTAATTGATTCCTTAATGGTTCTATTAACACCTTTTAGTAATTCTGAAAGAGTCTAGTGTCAATTTTCAGATTTCAACAGAACAATTGTATCGAATTACTGGGGACAAAAAAAATGTAGGATCGTTTTTCAAATGAGCAATGTCATATGACTCGTGTCTGCGAATACATCACAAGAAGGTGTTTACAACTAAAAAATTATCGTTTTCAAACCCAAAGGAAGAATCCTGTGTCTGACTTAGGATTTCATCAACTCTTGATGAACCATAGAGGCCACGAGGGAACAAACATAAAGATGAATCAACTGTGCAAAAAAAAGATATAGTCAAATTAAATGATAATTTACAAGCTGTAGAGGACAACGTGGTGGTAGATATTAACATTATACACATCAACTCGGCTCTTTTGCTGTCTCCTTTCTGATTACATACATAAACACCAAACAACGTACGCAGTTCATGTATAACAAAAGCCACATTTATGGAGTTCAAGACGAAACTAAATGATTCTGACCGCCCACTGCAATCCAGATGTGGTGCTGAAGCATGAATGAACGTTTGAAATGAAAAACTTCCAATCTGATCCAATACAACATGAAGCGGGACACACCTTGCAAAGCAGTTTATATGTGGTAGCATGAACCTGAACAGCAAACGGGTCGGTGCACACCGCACGGGACAAAGGAGGACCGGCCCGTGATCCCGACAGGGAACAGGGCTTTGTCTCACTTGATCTTTGTTGATGTGCTTAGAAATGGTAGCGTTCACTTTGGCACAGCTCCTTTAAAAAGGAGTGCCACTACGCTTTTAAATGTGTAGGACAAGAGCCACACACTTGAGAATCCCGCCACCCACCAGCTCTCACTGCTCTTACCTTAAATATTTATTTTGTGGGTATCTGAATTTCTGTAACAGTTATATTATAACATATAAGACACTGTCTTGCATATGCTATTATGTAAGCAAAAATTTCATTGTTAAAAATAAATTCATTCTTTACGCAAAACCTTACCTGGTTTACAACAAATATTAAAATTAGGCCTTAATTATATTTTTAAATATTTTATACAAAACATTGATACTTTAAAGTTGATCAGCAATTACAAGCAAAAACAACATCAAGCTAAAAAAATAAAATAAAATGTACTAATATAAAAATATTAAGTAATATACATATTTTAAACAAACTAAATTACAGAATGTGAAATGTAAAGCTGAAGCTGCTGTAAAATAATGATTGGTAGTTAAGGAATGTTCACTGTATAGAACGTTTACCAGATGCGTCAGTGAAATAAACAACATAAGTGCGGCACGTCAGACAATAGTTTTCAGTGAATAAACACGGTTCGAAACTATAAAAACTATTTTTTCTTTCTACAACATGCTTAAGGTAGGGCTGGGCAATATAAAGAATATTTAAGAGTTTTCAATTAAGCAATGTATGAACAATATGTATTTAAAAAGTATGAGAACATTAAAACATACATTGTAACAGTGCTTCAAATTTTAACTTTAGTAGCGAAAAACAGCAGTAGAGTGGGTCATTTAAATTCACTTCTGTGAATCACTTTAAATCACGTTTCAAAAGATTGATTTGATAAAAAAAAGCTTCTAATTGAACTAATTGTTTCCATCATTTAAAGTTGATCATGGGAGTCTTCATTTGGTATTTAATACGACAGTAAAATATATATGTAGGTTTAAACTGCTGTGCATTATTATATAAATAAAAATGACTAATACTAAAAGTATGGAAAACAATGCCTTGATTTTTTTTTTTAAAGCCTTATTTTTACTGTTGCATACACTTACTGAAGAAAATCATTTACAAAAATTAAATTATATAGTTTTATATTTCATATTTATTACATAGATAATATTGAGATGTATGATGACGCGGTAAAAAAAGAAATGTTTAGCTACTTTGCCCAGCCCTGGCGTTCACCATTTCAGGTGAAAGTAAATGTTAAAACATGTTTAATGTGTGTGTGTTTTTTTTATTCATCTCGTCTACATCTGTCTTTCTCTCCATTTTAAAATTATGTTAATATGCTTCGCCAGTTTCCTCCTAGCTCGATAGCTTCACAGCTACAAGTTTTTTTTTTTAATGGAAATATTACAACTCAGCCATGTAACAGCGCTGAAATAGCAGTCGTCTGTAAACTTCAATAGGTCTTTATATCCTAAAGTGGCATGACTGAGTTATAAATGTCAATAATTGCTTTTGCTTTTTATTTTTGTCTCTCGCTTGCAACACAATCAACCAGTCAGACTGGTTCCCAGCAGGCCCTGGGGAAACAGAGGACAGAGAGGAGACTGAGACCGAGTGCAGGATGGTCGAGAGAGGCGTTGGGGGCAGTATTTCTTTGTAGTAATGCAAAACTGAAACAACTTCCTGAACTCGGATCTGAAGTTAAACCAGTAGTTAACGACCAACCCCGAATCACGCAGCTCTCCTGGCAATCCTGTAGCTTACAGAAAAACCAGCTTCCTGCGTAACAGTCATTGTACGTCTATCCAGTTTATAAGGTGTCAAAAATTCCAACTCATTGTATTTGTAATCTAATAATTCTAGTAATGTGTACGTAATGATGCAGGTAACTATTTAAAACAATGTCTAAACCAACTGGTGAGCCGTTTGTGTTCTCTATTTTTAAGTCCATAGGGCCACCAAGTTTGAATCATTTGTAATTAAATCTTAAGCAGGCCCATTGGAGCAGGTCAGGGCGGCTCTCCACTCCCCTTTCCCTAGACACAGTGCACCTGTCTAGGTGATGAGGGAGCAGATAGGTCCTGTGTGACAAGGTGTGTGGCTCAGGTGAGGCCCTCTTAAGGGAGAGTTTAGAGGTTACCACAAGTAATCAGTCGTAATGAACGCCACACCATTATACCTGAGAGTCACGTTCACACACCCACATTTCCCTCAGGTGAGGCGCTTTTTCAATTCACCTATGTGTTGTCCCTAAGCAAAGAATAGCTGCTAATTATAATTGCACAAAGCACACAAGGCCCTACGACTGAGGAGAACCATCAAAACACGCACGGGCCCAACACAAACATCCACAACAGTGCGAAAACTAGATGCCCTAACGCTTATTTTTTTTCTTTAGATGTACATACTATGCTCACACACTTCATCGCCATTTTTAGCTTTATACTTCATTGGTCTTTATTCAAATGTCAAATTTTTCTTGTGCATGTCAAGCTAAAAAGAACACTGCGGAACGTAATAATGAGATTGTACACAGACTCTCACGGAAACAGAAATGGGGGTGATGGGGTGACAGAATAACTTTCTACTCACCGATGTGAATTCAAAGTCCTTCTGATTGGCTAAATTGAGGATGTAATCAATTCGAAACTTATTTGCGGGACAGGCTAACCGGACTGGAGGTACCAACACGGACATTGCCGTCACTATAGTCTGTAGAGGTAAAAAGACAATAAGAGTTTCAGTGCGTTCACATTTTTACATGTTTGATTACTGCTTCAACTCAACTCAAGAAGCTTCAACACTTACCTCTATAGCTTCTTTTATATTATTCTTGATGTCTTGAATTTTCTGTTTTTTCTCTCTGTAAAACAATAACGCTTGGCTACTTCAGATCGCTTCATTTTCAGGCAACATTAATGAAATAATTGTAATGTAAATCGTATGAATTAAACAACTTACTGCTACTTAGGGGCGACAGTAAACTAAAATTTTATATCACAATGTGAAGTGATTTATAGTATGTCATGGTAATGCATTACTACAACAACAACAATTATTTTTGCTAGAAATTCAACAAAAAGGTTTTATGTTATTTTATATGGTTATCTATCATAATTAAATAACTGTGTTTTGAAGTTAGTGTTCGCATAATCCTGAGGTGAATACAAATGAAAAGTGTATCATCGCAATTAATTACTTGGTCTATTTTCTTCGTCTCATATTACATAAGACTGGAGTTAGAAACAAAAGACTTGTAAATTATATTATAAAACTGACAGTTCAATCTCTGAATTCTGATCAAATGAGCTGCATTTGCTTTAAATTGTTGCAAAATAGCCAAAATACAAACATGTGACCATACATAAACTGAATACGATATAAGATGCTTAAACTAGATAAAGTAGTCCTGCCCACTGTGCGAATATATTATCTACCTCAGCATTAAGGTCTAACATTACGCAGCACATACCACCAGGCGCTAGCATTACTAATTCCTTTTTTCTTAACTTTTCCTGCTAATCATCAAATTGGAACTTGTTTTCCAGATGCTGCAATCACAATCTTTCTATTGACTAATTCATGCAACAATTATCTGCCTTGGTCTTATTTTAGCATCCAAATTTTAACCGATGTCGACGTCCTGATGGTCCATATTTCTGTAACCTCTGTAGTATTTCTGGACACCCTAACTACACTGATCGAGGACTAGATTATAGTATTGTAAATTAATCACAAAACTGGTTTCAGACCAGCTGCGAAGCTTTTCATGATGGTAAATAGTGGTTAACCGGATCGTAGTTGATCCGTATGGACCAAGCCCCACGGTTCGGCACGCATGTGATCCGCGGATTATAGGGATGTAACGATTCACTCAACTCACGATTCGATTCACGATTTTGATTTCACGATTCGATTCACGGTTTTTTTTTTTTACAAAATGAGATTTAAGACAAATTATAAATTAAACGTGTCCTTTTATTATTGCTTGGACAAAATACTGCACGTTTCTTTGTGAAATTGAAATAACACTATAATAATATAGCACTTGCATATTACTGCTCTTTCGTTGGTTTTGATTGTATTATGGTCCTTCCACCCTCATTTTTTGTAAGTCGCTTTGGATAAAAGCGTTTGTTAAATTACAAAATTTAAATATAATGTAAATGTTAAATAACAAAACTAAATTGAAATTTAAAACAAGCCCCAAATCAAATAAATAAGTAACACAAAGTGAAATTCTTTCCTATAACCAAAATAAGTCTTTGTCTGTGCTCTTTAGATTTAAAATTAGAGGCAACCAAATTACATTACAAATTACATTGTATCATTTCGAAATTTGAAGCAAAAACAGAATGGTTTGACTTCAGTTTTGTGAAATTATGCATAAAAAAATATCTGCATGAAACAAACAACAGACAAGTTGAATGAGACGCAGATTCACTCTCTGCCAGCAGGTGGCGCTTAAAGCGTTTCCACTGTAAACAAAGCAGCGCTGCACTTATGAACAGTACTTTAATATGCATTATACAGAGGCAAGAGAAAAGAAAAAATACCATCTACACTTTTATAAAGACAGTAAGTTCCCCTCAGACAATCATTCATATAAACTCCTACACCTAAACGAATCGCGATTTGTTTAGCATCTCAACCGATTTGAATCGTAACATATTTAAATCGATTTTCAACCGGCCCACGGTTAATCGTTACATCCCTAATATATAATTACAAATGTAACCATAATAGATAACATAATAGAGTATAAGTTTATCATTTGTTCGTATTTACACAAGCAAGCGAATTTTAAACAATTCCAGAGAGAAAAGGCGAAAGGGAACTCGATTAGTTACTCGCGCGCTGTTCTGTTCTCTACGCGCACACACATGAAGCACACACACGCGTTTCAAATGGCGCGCGAACACCGAACTGAATCCTCTACTGAATCCTCTGAACAGACTCAGGACATGTGACGGTATCGGTAATGCGATACATCACAGTAATGAATATGCACGGTATTGTTATCGTGGGCACTTCAAAATACCGAGAATAATTATTTATTACAAATTATTCAGATTTTTTGAATGCATTTTAAGAATATTTTTTCCATCAACTGGTCAAAATGCACAACAATGTATGCTGCGTGAAAGACGCGTGCGCACTCTGATGTAAATAAGCACGGATGAGAAGCGTATAGCGGAACACGCGAGAGAAAGCGCACTTTCACTCTCTGACAGCAGATGGCGCTAAACTGCAGAAAATGCAGCCGTAACCCTATAAATAAAGCAGCTGCGCTACTTTCTAAAACATATTTAAATTATTTAAACAGCCATTCAGATTTTTGTATTTCGCTATTGTGTACATCACAGCGCCAAATACTTAAATATTTAGGCTTAATAGGCTATTTATTTTCAGACTTTTTTTACATTTTAATCTGGACTACAACATGGCCTAGATGTTGTTTGAAAGTGTTTTGATTCTTTATTGTTCGGTCACACTTTACATTAGGGCTTCATTAGTTAACATTAGTTAATTCAGTTAACAAACTGCCAATGAAAAATTCTTCTAACATTCATTAATCTTAGGTAATTCCAATATTTAATAACACGTTGTTGTTAAAATCAAAAGTTGCAACTGCATTATTTAATGAGCTAACATGAACTAAGACTTGTATTTTTTTTTAACAAAGATTAGCTTCTGTAGCAAATGTAGCTTTTGCTCATTGTGAATGTTAATGCATTAACTAAGGTTAACTAATGAGGTCTTATTGTAAAGTGATACCTATTGGTCTTTATAGTTCTTTTACACTTTAATCTGTGTAAAACTTTTAACTTTATACATTTTTCTGTATAAAAAAAAATTTATTTAAATGTTCAGTTATTTTGTTATAAGAAAAAAGGTATTAAACCTGTTATGCTGTATTGTGACAACACTTTTTTAAAACTAAATTTCAATACCGTGATAATATCGTATACCGTGATAAAAGCATAAGCAATTATTCGCAACATGAAAATTTGATACCGGCATATCCCTAGAACAGACACGTACACATAAAATTATGACAAAATGCCCATCTCGACAATAATTCAGGTAAACGCAGTCAGTTATGTCTCAAGTGAATGAAAACAGCGGAGAAAGAAATCGGATGTGATGTGTATCATTATATCGGATCCGTGCATCAGGTCTTAAAGGAACAGTGGCCTATAAATACTGCTGCTGTCATTAATCAAACAACAAAACAGCGGTGATAAAAATCGATATTTAATTTATACAGTGAACACTATGCAGTGTTATTTTCCATAATTATTACATTTCTGTATTTGAATACTATCATCCTTATTTCATTTGTAACATTCTGTTGTATTTATCAGTGCTTGTAATTTGTGTATTTGTTCTTATTTTTACTGGCTGTCCTCTTGTCTCTTTAATCATGTTTAAACTTTCTTAGTTAATCTAGTAGTATTTACTGTGGTATCAAAGAAGTACTTCGCTTTAAGTAATAAGTGGAAAACAAGTTAAATTGAAATATTTTTCTTTTCTTGCTGATCCGAAAAATGTTCCGATCCGTGGGTCAAAAACCGTAATGTGAACCGAACCGTGAGATTTGTGATCCGTTGAACCACTAATGGTAAATACTGCTACTGAATTTATAAACTTATTGGAAGTCAGCTTTTTATTATAATGGGACTTTCAGTGTGCAATATCATGCTACATTAATAAAAAGTCCTGTCACAATATAAAATAAAGCACTGCATTCTACTCACAATAAATACATATACACTAACGATATAAATATAATACTCTGAAATGTCCCACTACGTCAAGAGGACAACACAATGACATAAAGCTCGCCTTTACCGCAATGATATCAACATCCTCCCAAACCCAACTTCACTGAAAAACATTACAGCAAACCGATGTTGCCAACAAAATGTCATGATGAATGAAAACAGGGTTTGTTTATACTCTATATCATACTTGACTGTAGGCTATATAGAATAAAAATCTAGTTTGCGTTTGACTTACAAAAAGTACACAGATGTGAAAGCCATACTTACTCAGCATTGAAGCCATTGACATGTAATATGCGCATCTGTTTGACTATGGTGCTTTTCCCCGATTCTCCAGCCCCTGAGAGACAAGCACAAGATAGATATAAATCACAAGAGATGTGGGAGGAGGAGGGAGGTCAGATATCACCTGATTCAACGGGAATAATTCATTTAATTCCACAGTAGCATTTATTTTTAATGGTAAACAAAACACGTACCTCTAGCAGAAATTTCATGCTAAAAATCTAAAGCTAAAAAGAACTGTGTATGATTATTATATATGGTCATTGCAAACGTGCAACAGCTGCAAAAAAGTCATGTCACCAACACATAGAACGTGTTATATGGAATAGCATAATTTCGTCCTTTACTACACAAATAAAATGTTGCCAATTTAAGATTTTCAAAATTATGAATACTCAACAGTTGCTTCCATATTCCGTACCTCACATCATTTCATTAAGATTCTGATAATTCATTAAACTATGAACAATATCACTCCAATATCGCCAATCAATCCTCTTGTAAGTAAACCTCAACTAAAAAGGAACTGGTTAGCTAAGCCATGCATCAAATCAAATAGTGAAATGCAAAACAAAACGTTAAGGAGCTATCCAGAAACACCATCTAACGTCTCTAAGAGCCAGTTGTCAAACATTGACAAAGCTGAATGATTCTACAATTTCTGGTCTACAGCGCACAGTTGTCCGAGTTTCCAAATGCTAAATATGAGAAGAGAGTTAACTTATCCCCTGCAGATGTGAAGCACAAACTACAGAAGCACCAAAACACCTCAGATTTAGGCTCTCAGTTCAGATGCATGATGGGAACCTCTTTATCACAACACATATTCTGTTACCAGGCTCCAATTGTGTCAAATAGGCCTGTTTGCATACAGGATTTCCACTTTTATGCTCCAATTACACTGGTACACATCCCTAAATCATATATCATTACGACACTCTTGAATCATGGGTATCTAGAAATATCCCTTAAACACCAGACATTATGATTTAGAGTGCGTCGCTATGTTGAATACATGGGATTTTGATTTAGGATAGGGTACTTTTAGGCCGTGTGTATTTCTGAACAAATAGGCTGTTAGAGAACTGAGTTTTATCAGAATTAGTCCAGTCTCTTGAACGGAGACTAAATCAAATCAAACAGAGTTTAAAATGACTTCATGTTGTGCTACGCAAGATCCATGAAACTGAAAAGTTTGCAGATTTGATCAGGTTTATGGTAGTAAGGTGGTAGATAACTTTTTTTTTTTTTTAAATGGCCAATAACACCAATGCTGATATCTAGAGAGCAGGGCGACTGACAATGCTGATATAGAAATACATATGATTTACTCAAAAAAAACACACAAAAAAAAAAAAAAAAAACAACATACACAGAAAAACAGAAAATGCCCATCATTCATTGACTATCGGAAGATTTTGGAACTGACAATAAGTAAAATGACCATTTCTGTTAATCGGCTTAGCTAATACATCAGTCTATTGCTAATCTAAACTATGAATATTTAAAGCATGAATTTTTTTTTTTTTACTTATCTAATCAGTTTCTGTTTCAAATGTAAAGCGCAAAAATATGTATGTGTATGCCCAGAATGCTAAACCATAAAAATAGTACTATGCAAACAACGCTTTTGAGGTCTTGAATACACACATTTAAAAAGAACGAAAACTAAACCAAAAATGATGCACTAATCTAATCTCCCAAACAACTTAGTTATTTTATTTCCATTTATATGTATACTGGTAATAAGCACATGCTCATTTAGCAGGATGCAGAAACCACCCTAAACTCATGAGCTCCATCCTAAAGAAACACCTAATGTGTTTAAGGGTCAGCACATGCAGGTGTAAGTGTATGCTTATGAGTGCAGGATCTCCAGGAGACAGTCGTGAATGATTTATAAAATCATGGGAGTCCAAATATTTACATGATGCAAAACCTATTCACCATGAATCAGATGGGAATGAATGGAGTTGGATGAAGCATCACAGGCCTCCACAAGCTGAGCCCTAAGGTGTCCACTACTACTGCACAGGAATCCCAATCGAGACGCGTGTACCTACATCATGTACTCGGACAAATGACTCAAATCCACACAAAACGCTACGTGTGACAGGCGTCCAGCAGGAACGTATCTGCAGCAGTGACAGAAGCTCAGCTTTCAGACCAACCTACCTAACAGTAGCAGTCGATGAGTTGCTCTGTAGATCTGTTTGTCTTTCTGGAGCTGTTTCTCGATCTTTTTGTTAGCTTCTCGCTGGGCCTTCTCCTCATTTCGCTGGTCCTCAGTCTTGCTGTTGCCCAAACAACCCATTTTCCCAAAAACCCAGGAAAAGTTTCGGGGTGGGGTAGTTTGGAGGTGTATCTACCGTAGGAATAAATGATCCAAATGACTTGATTGGCCTCCGATCAGAACACTTTGATGGAAAACCGGGACATTTATACTACTATGCACATAACTTCCCCGGATTTCGCTGATAAGGGCAGGGGAGCACAGGGAAATATGAAAGCTGTGAGGGACTAGTATTGGCGAGAATAGGTGGTGGTGGTGGTGGTGAAAACACTAGGCCGGCCGAGTCCCGTCGAGCGCTTGCTGCTATAAAATAGGAGATTTCTGTGTGTGGATGTGCATCCAGCGAAGCCTTCGACGTTACATGAATGATTTCGGCTTTCCCACGACGGCGATTTAGCACATTTCCCGTCGCGAATCCATGGTCGGTTTCCCGAAATAACGACCGACTCCTGTTAAAATCATGAATAGCTCCACAAAACGCGGTTCTTTTCGGGTTCTTGCTGTCGAGTCCGTTGGCCGATGCAACGACACGGGCAGAACGAGACCGAAAGGGTGGCTACAAATTAAAAAAATAAATATTTCCACCAAAATGACGGCATGTGGATCATTCCGCCCTGCGCCGTGGCCGACATGAACCTTTTAACTCCGTCACGAAACGACGCTGTCTGCGAGAAAAATACGGCGGTGCTGCTGAAAAACTCCCCTCAGATTGACGCTATTTTCCCTCCTGTTCTGCTTACGGTGACTGATCGCTTTTTTTTTTCGGCTTGTCCGAATCAAACGAGGCCCTTCGCCGTCTTCTCCGTTACTGTCATTTGAATTTCTCCTCACATCCGTAGGCTTGCTTTGACGCGAGCGGCGGTTCTCACGGTTCTTTCTACCGCAGATGCAAATGCGACCGATTCCGTCGATATTTTACCGGTTATCGCTGTCAGGCTACGCTTTGTATCCTTCTTGAATTCGGGTGGTAGATCATGTGCATTTGGATACGTGAAGATACATCCGATACCACAGCGATGGATTCCCTACGGACGGAGCGCGTTGAATCCCCAATTGTGGCGAATGAATCCTTTTCGAGGGTGTATTTTTAGCGATTATTTCCTTTTCTCCGCGAATTGTACATTGAGATAGACAGCGTTGAAGAGATGGGTGGGGCAAACAGCTCTCATTGAACCCTGCTAATCACATGACAGCCCGAAAACGTCAGCAAGCGGCGATTCTGCGGAGCGAGGCGGCCTCTTTGAAGACATGATTCATACGTGATAAAGTTCGCGATTCCACGCGATCCATCGTTGACTATTGACCATTATCGCTGGTTAAATGTAGGGCAGTGCGATATAACCTTATGTTTAGTGTGTAAGTCTCTGAACCACAGCTTCAACCTGAAAACACGCTCGTTTTAAATAGAACTGGGGACAGAGAACTGCTTCCGTTAACATATACCAGAGCCGAGTAATAATTAAATTATTTTAATCAGTTAATTGTTTTTGAACGTACATTTTGCATCCGAGGCACAAGGAGCATAGTACTAAAATACTCTGACCACTGTGGTTTGAATCCCGAACGGATGGCTCTTTTGAGTCGGTTCTTTGTAATGAATCACCAACATGCAGCGCGACTAGCGCAGTCCGATTCTTGAACGAATGACTCGAATGAGTCGGTTCTTTAGTGAATTAAGACATTTATGAATCACATAGCACTTACTTGAACGTGTTCTAAGACACCTTTTTTTTTATTGTAATCAGTGTTATTTTATATATATAGAAAAAAATATGTGTTTTATAAATGTTTGTATGGTATTTTTGAAAAAAGAAGTTTGCAGTCTGAAAAGTCCTCAAAAATATATTTAAGCACATCTTATGTAAGAATAGCAATTAATTTACTTCTGATTTGTTATATCTGTTGTGTATCTGAAATGTTATGTAAATACGAAATTCTCATGTGGCACAGTGAATGCAATACGAGTTACAATTCTTCTTTACAAGTATTTAAAAATAACTAACATTTAATTAGTAAATATTTAAAAATGACAACGAATGTTTGAATTTAAGTGTTCGTCATCTGTTGATGTATACTTAATACTGAGGGCCTCCTATAGTCTAAGTGGATGTTAATTCAAACTACCCCTACCCTCAACTTTATGTAACAATTATTGTATTAATAATCTGACATATTTGTGAGAGAGCACTTCATTATTGTGTACATAAACATAATTGCAAATAGGAGAACAAGTTACCTTTTAATAAATTAAAAGCAACAACATACAACCGCAGCAACCAAAAGTAAAACACATACGTTACAAAGCCATGTCACAGAATGATTCACCAGCCAAAAAAGTGGTTAAAAGTGCTTCTTATTATTACAATAATGAAAGGCTTCCTACAACAATGTTTATATTCTATTATGTCCTTCTGCGAGTATTTTTAGGTAAGTTAGGTAAGTACTATACATTCTGATCTGCCTGCTGAGAATCTCCACAGACCTCCAATGTCATACCCTTTGTGATGTGCCAGAATAAATCAGAAACCCTAAATAACAATCCATGCCACCAGCATATATCTTCTATTCTGGCAATTAATGACTACATTCATTAGACTAAACAGGATGCCAAAGACTTCTTGGAGGTTTAAAATGCTATCTGAATGTCTATCTGAATTAAGGTGATGATACAGGGGGCAACTTTTTTGAGTAATGTTGCTTGGGCACTTTCCAAATCTCTATCTGGATACTTTAGATCAGTCATGGGCCCTGTGTCTCACCTGGTTGCCCATTGACGGCCACATTGCACTGCAACATTGCTCAAAAAGTTGCCCCGTGTATCATCAGCCTTAAAGTAAAACTAAATAAAATGGTCAGGTTTTCTACTAAATTATTTTAGCATATACTCAAAATATTATTTGTTCAGTGCAAACATACGAATACCGCACATTACATTCGTCAGACATGCTAGAAAGAAAAATTATACTGACATGCATTTGGCAATAAACTTTACTTGTATTTTATAATCTGTTTTTTAATACATCCCATGCATCGGTTGGTGTGAATAGTCTAGAAGTACAGAGCTGTTTTTTTATTATTCTTTTCCTTCAGCTAAAAAGAAAAGTCATTTCACTGATATTATTTCATTCAAGCAATAGTAACAGTCTAAAGCCAAAACATAAATGAATTCTAGTGCCTTGACATGTCATTGATTTTTCTCATATATTTATTTGTATTGCTCCAAACAAAGGCTTAAAATAGTGACATGCTGATAGTCAGCGAGTAAACCAAAGAATCCAGAAACATAGTTGTAGTATAAGAGATCAAACAAAAGTCAATGTGATGTCAACACATGAGAGATAAACTATTGTATGACAGTGACCGAATAGGAAAATGAAGCTATTTTTTGACACCCTGTGGTCTATTTTTGATCCCATAATCTTTGTTTGGCATTCAGGGGCAGAGACTAGACAGACTCATTTGGAAACGAGATGAAGTATGCTTTTACAGTGAGGGTGTGTTAAAAATGTAAGTCTGAACTAACACAAAGTTAACAAGTCACCATACTCAAAGTTCTTCAGTGGTCACATTCATATACAATAAATTCCATTCTGAGACCAAACCAAAGTTATCACCTTTAAATGTAAGGATGCATGGATAATGTATGGAAGCTGAGATGACTCTTGGGTTTGAGTACACTACACTATGATCTATCACCAGAAGGTGGCAGCATTTCTCTAATAATGAACTCCAGCATACTTGGTTTTATTTTTTTTTGTGGAACTATAGGCCATTTGTGTCTGGAACTCTGTATGCAACAGTTCTAAGTGAGGATAATCAGAATTCTCAGGACAGAATATACACAGTCTCATATTCTGTGCTGAAGCAGAAGTTTGAGAGAGCGCAAAACATCCATTACATATGACACATTCTCTTAATAATAATAGTAATTCAATCTCACAGTTGTTGTTATAACCTTTTAAGAAATGCCCATCCAAACAAACCGATGTAGCAGTTGTGGAAAACATGATTTGTTCTCCTTACAAAGTCTTTTCCTTTGCTTTTTATATTGTTGGACTGTTTCCTTGTTTTCCA
The DNA here is from genome assembly GCA_018155175.1 of Sinocyclocheilus anophthalmus. NCBI lineage: Eukaryota > Metazoa > Chordata > Actinopteri > Cypriniformes > Cyprinidae > Sinocyclocheilus > Sinocyclocheilus anophthalmus. Next base: position 40,460 of record JADLZN010008400.1, on the reverse strand, counting down.
TTTCCCATAATAATTATTATTCATAACAGTGTTCTTTTACTACAGATTAAGGAATCATAGATCGATATATCAGCCAATATTTCTGTGGCCAAAATGCTCTGACATATTGAGTATGGCAACACAACTTTAAACAAGCAGCTTTGTTAATGCATAATAAAAAAAAGTTTTCATTTCAGAGACTTTTGAGAAGATATTGTGTAAAATAAAGTTTCTCTAAATGTTTAGCTTATTCATTTAATATTTAACTATTTTTTTTATCCATTTAAAGAGAATATGAGTAGTGTCTGTAGGGCGTTTCCCATAAGTCTCTGTGATATTCTTGTCCTTACTATAGAGGAGTTAGATCCCTCCTTTAACATTCTATGGGATTTTTTTTTCACCGGCAATAAGAGGTATAGCACAATGATGTTTAATACAGTTCAATCTTTAACTCAGGACCCATTTGTGTTATGTCACTTTACATAAGATGGCCCCTTTCAACGAAAGAAGTAATTCGGGGAATTAGTAGCCTTCTCCTTGTCTAATGTTATATAACTGCATGCCTTCCTCAAAATTTTAACCCAAACAAAAAATCTGTTGTTACCAGTGACAATCAACATGATAAAGTTTCGGCATGCATTATAGACCAATTGGCTTAACTTAGTTGCGTGTAACCAGAGGTCAACATCCACTGATTCTATTAAAACTGAATGCAGTATGTGTTGAATGTCTTTTGTCATGCCCTGCATTAAGTTGCATGATCAACAGTGGACTCCTTATGAGTCCATTCATCTGATTTCATGCAATATTTCATCCTTCATGAAAGAATGTGATTCTGTTTAAGTGAGCAATAACAGTTGCAATCACTTAAAATAAGACATTACACTTGTGGGCTTGCAGCTGTGAGCAGTGAGATCCAGCCTCAACAAGAGCAGCAGAAGTCAAAAGCGACAAACATTTTCATTGATGTCGATTCTGCATTAAAATGACAAATTGTTATTAAAGCCCAAAAGCTAAAAGAAGGACACACTTCATAACCAGACTTCCTTTTAAGACGAACACACATAAACACTACCGGTCTAAGCCCCATAAAACACACAGAGATCGTTTTCCTACATTCTAAGGTTGCAACAATCAGCTTTATATGTGCGTGTCATCTGTTTTTGAACCGAGCACCCTCATGACTAGAGTATTTTGGTCACAGAGCTTAATAGTTTCTTCGTTTGTGTCGTCGGCTGCCCTCCTTTTCTTGTGTGACTTGTTAATAAAAAGAAGAACAGCTCTCATAAAGGTAGCGGCATATGAGGCCTTGTGTAACACTACTTTATCAAACCACAACTGCTCTAACGCTGTTTACACCTCCACGAAAGGCCAAATGGGGAAGTCCAAAAATTCAACAAGTTTGAGAGAAAAAGAAAATAAGGCACTGGTTCTAGAAACTTCTTGGGATCCGTAGCCCCTTTTAATCGGGAATCTACATGTATTCCATACTGATGGGCATAGATACATTACATCTCATCTTGTTTTACAGAAAATATTCAGCAGCACTTGGTTTTTTTTATCCAAAGAGGAAGTTGAGCCACGCGACTAGTGCAGAAGTAGGTTAAAGGTGATTAAAATAATAAAACATATGCCACAAGAATTGCACTGCAGCTTTAGAAAATAAAATGGTCTTCATAAAATAGTTTCAGTTCACTTTTGTAAAATTTTAGACTGGAATCAGCAGAATGTCTAGATTTATGTTCTGCAAAAATGTCTGAATTATAATTTCATTCTTTGCTAGACAAAAAACAAGTAGGGCAGGTTTTCCAGCTACAGATTAGATCTTGACCAGATGTTTTCATTGTTATGACAATCCATGACCATCACAGAAACCAGGTTTAATCTGAGTTAAAGAGCTCGGTCCGTATGAAACTCAAAATTATTTTAAATGCTCTTTCTGCACAATAGACATTTTAGGGGGCATATTCAGAATAGGCATCACTCAATGTGTTTTCAGTGACCGACCGAAAACCAGGATGACCATAGTTCCACCAAAATACCACAAACACAACCTTTTTTTTTTTTACAATGTCTACACTTTTTTGTCACAACATTTATGTGGATTTTTTTTTGCAGTAAACATTAAATGAACAAAATGTATACATTTTCAAATGAAAAAAAAACTATGAATGAGAGCATGGGTAAGGCAAATTTCTCACCCAGTTTGATGCTATTTTTACAGACAGACGCCACATTCAACTCCTCTTCTAATGCATGGATGCAACTTCTAAAATCCATGTAGGCATACTATCTACATTTACATTTATTCATTTAGCAGACGCTTTTATCCAAAACGACTTACAACTGAGGAATACAACAAGCAATTCATCGTAAAGAGGCAAATAAACACAGGAAATGCTCGTAATACACAGTTCCAGACATCGTTTAGATTAGTACATGTACTTATAATCAGGGGGGACTAAGGAAAGACAAAGCAAAGGGGACACTAGGATGCATTTTCCAATAAAAAAAAAAATCTGGATATTTTCTTCATCCCTTCACAAAAACCTGAGCACAGAAGCAGCGGGACAAGGAGTAACTATTCATAAAGCACTAACTCCAGCCACGGGAATTCCATATTGAATTCTTCCATAGGACCTCAAAAACACATTACAACTAAAGAATCAATGTAAGTGCTTGAATAAAAAAATCAAAGCTGCACATTTCGGTTTTTAAAGCCATTGTTTCCAGTGTTAAGTGTATTACTGTCAATGCATTTTATGTTATTATAATTCAGCATATATATATACTGTCCATAAATTCTTGCATTTAACCCAAAATGGTCTTTTTAGTCATAATGACCTGTAAAATGTGGAATTTGTATTAGGTGTAAATGAAGAACGGAGTAAAAAAGGGTAATTTTATAACAATGAAATTAAGTAAAGTTAAAGTACTCCTTTTCAATAGTACGTGAGTAGATGAATACTAAAATATGGTAATGAAGTTTTTACAAATTTTTTTTATATGGAACGTTTATATATATATATATATATTATATTATATATTCAAAAGAGACTACACTGTCATAGGATTTTATTTGTTATACGCTCGAGAAGGTCAAGACCTCTTAAGTGGTGCAGGCCAAACGTGCCATTTTAAACAACTCTAATGCATTTAAAAGTTGTTTCTGCTAATTAGATTTTAGACTCATTAAAGCCACGCCATTATGACTTCTAATGCTTAAAAAACGAGCACAGTACTTAGGTGGAAACGATGGTTACCATGGCAACGTGTTTTAAGGGGCCAGTCGCAAACTTTCCATCGGATGCATCGGCTTGTGGCTGCTCTCTTTTACCTTGACAGCAGATAAAGTAGTCACACCATCCTAAAAACTCGGCTCTTACCCAACAACAGCAGCCTGTGCGTTTGCTTGTACTCTCTCTTCTCCGCTTTCAGGCCCTTGTCAATGTTTCGACTCCGTTTGTTCTCCGCTTTGACCCGCGCCCTCTCATCCACCCGCCGCCGCTCTCTGAGCTGCGGGTCACAGCTGTCCGAATGGCCGGACTCGACATCGGTCCCGGGACTCGCACCGGTCCGTCCGCCGGTGTATGTGATCGCCGATTGTGGTAACCTAGATCTGAAGCTGTGACACGTCCCCATGGCCAGAGCTGGGATCGATTCTTGAGATGCTTACAACATTCGAATGGAAAAAGTCTTCGTTTTTCCCCCTCTTCCTCCCTTGTAGTATAAGAACACCATGATGATGGTGGTGGTGGTTATCCAGGTCAGGTGGAGAGAAGGCTCGCTATCCCTTACAGCCTTATCGCTCAGGCTCTCCAGAGGTGTCAGTTAGCCTCATCGGGTTTTCCCTCAGTTTTTGTGATATTCAGGAGTGGACAAGAGTGAACTTTGACCTGACACGCATAGCGTACTTTTCACTGTTTGTTATCCTTGCTCTACTGTTTCTGGACGCCGCTCCAAGTCCCTCCTCGTCCCTCCTCGTCTGCCGCAGCTCACGCCGCTCTGCCCCGCTCGCTCTCGCGGACTGACCGGAGATCAGCTCTGCGCCGTAACTTTTGCACGCGTTAAATTTTCACGAGCAGCAGGGGGAGGTCACTCACTCCGTGACGTTGTTCAAATATTTGTGGCTTCACAAATGATCTTAAGGGAGATGAAAAACTATTTAATTTAATTAATCTTGTCATAATTGTGATTACATTCCATATATACAGAGACGAATATTTCTATTAATAAATAAATGCACTTATAGAAAACACACTTACTGGGTGAAATTTAGTGTTTATTTCCATCATTCCCTCTGGCGGTAATTTATCTGTTGTTTCTAGTGTTGTGATAATGTTGTTGTTCATTGAATAAAAAAAAAGGTCACTCAGTGACGTCTTATGGAAAAAGTAGCACAATTTTAGTTTTGTAAACCAAGTATTCCTTTTATCTATTGTATAGTGTTTATATGATGTAAATTGTTAAGATTTATTTTATTCTGTTTTATGTTCAAATCTATTTTATTTTTATGTTTTACAGTGTAAATGTTTTATTATTGTAGACTTGTTGATTTATTTATTTATTTTTTGTACCTAAAGCTCACACAACTGTTTTAGGATTGAGTCTGTTATTAAGCCCTTCCCGTTTTAGGGGTACAAGGTGCACAAAATATATGACATTGCTATAATAAGTAGGTGGCGTAGGTCCTGTAGGTGGCGTTATTGTACATCAACATACAAGTTCATGACAGACTTGACAGCTGCACGTTATTTGTAGATATATTGCATTGTACCAGTAGCATCATGCTCATTCAGTGCACATGCTCACTCAGATTTCTATAGCTTTTATAGATTGTTACATAGGTTTGTTTTACTTTTTAAACCCTTATATATATATAAAAAAAAATCTACAAAGCTTTTATTTATATATATATCATGTATAGGGTACCATGTGTATGACAGGGTAGAAAGTTAAAATTTTCTTAACATTTTCTAGTGTCATGATATGAATCAAAAAGGTTTTAAAGATGTTGCATATTAAATAAATTAAAAGTGAAGATGACTCTCTTGCCCTTTATATTCTTTTGCTTTCTCTCATCCCCCCTCTTGTTGCTCTTTCTGTTTAATTTCCCCTAATAAAATGACCTGAAATCATGAAAGCCTTCATTGTAACTACAGATCTGACACGGTTTGTACAAAAAGTGCAGCACGTTGCTAAATATACGAGCACTCTCCTGTTTCTTGGAAGGTTGAATAACCCACACAATAGCATGCCTTCTGTTCTTAATCTGTGCTGCAGCATGCCTCATGCATTGACATTATCAACAAGAGTGCCGCCACTTCGGGTCTTTTGAATAACGTCTCGGTTACGTATGTAACCCTCATTCCCTGAAGGAGGGAACGGAGACGTCATGTCGGTGACCGACGAATTGGGATCTCGCTTCGAGAGACCTATCTACTTCGAGTGTAAACTAAATGAACCAATGGTCATTGGAATGCGATAATTGCATCCAGCTGCCGCTGATCACAGCATGAGCATAAAAAGGCAACCAATGCAATGCATACCAGGTTTTTGCTGAGGAGCCGAGCCGGTGACCCGGCCGCTCAGCGGAGGTACAGCAGCCGAGGCGACGGGACGTGACATTTCCATTCCCTCTTCTAGGGAAACGAGGGGTAATAGTAACCGAGATGTTCCTTTCAGTCGGTCACTCTCGATGTCACCTCGGTGACCGACGAATTGGGATCCCTACCAAAGCGCCATGGATGCTTTCCCTTCCAGTGTCCTGTGCGAGCCGCCTGTGCCCCTTTTTGGTGTAGGCCGGGGATCGCAACAAGAAGACCAGTCACCATTGTCGTAGCACTACCCACTCAATGAGATTGGATAACACTGGGGGGAGGGGAAAACTAACCGTTCCACTTGGACAGGAAAGGTGCGGAAGCCCCAGCCAGTCCCGAAGGAGGTTTCGGTAGCAAATACACATATGAACATTCCTTGGGTGTATATGGAAGAATGGAGGTGATTGAACTCTCTTGAAATGGCAGAAGTCTGCCGGGGGGAACACGGGCTCTGAGGCTATACCGTGAACTTATGGGATCCACTTAGGTCTCTAAAATGAACAAGCCCTCTACCGGTTCGCCGGATTCAGTGAGTGAGGGGGCCTGGCGCAGGGGATTCCGCAAGTCGGGCTGCCGAGGGGATGGAGGAGTAAAAGGGTCTACAGTAGGACTCTCTGGGAGTGGTTTTGAGCAGCCGACCATAAAACGGGGCCTCTCAGTGCCTACTCACCCATGGAGGTGAGAAACACGGAGGTACCGGCGCAACACGAAAGTGGCTATAGAATCTAGCTAAGCGTTGGGGGTCGCCCAGCCGCGCACTCTACAATATCGTTGTGTATGCAGCGGACGTGTGCACGCTACGATGCCGCGAGGTTCTTCGCCTCAGGCGTCCGTCTACCAGAGAGAGAGACACCTCGCAACCTGAGCGGTCAGGGCACACCCTGTGCCTGGTAAGCCAGGGTGATGGCGTCCACTATCCCGTGGGCCATCCTCTGCTTAGAGATGGCCTTCTCATTCTGCCGTCCTCCGTAACAGACAAAGAGCTGGTCGGAGGTCCTGAAGCTTGTTTGTCCTGTCTACTAGCGATCTCGAAGATAGGACAGGACAAGGAAAGCTAAGGCTGCGGTCTGCCTCCTCTGTCCCCTACCCTCTTGATGGAGGCCAGTGCAAAGCAGGAGCAGAGTTTTAAATTAAAGAAACTTTAGCTCAACTGAATGCAAAGGCTTGAATGGGCCCTGCTGTAGTGCTTTGAGTACTAAAGACAGGTCCCAAGAGGGTATGGAGGGGGGCCAGGGAGGGATTTTAACCTTCTCGCCCCCCATAAGGAACCTGATGACCAGGTCATGCTTCTTTACCGCCACCCTCCCCTCCAAGGGGTCCTGGGTGAGCCGCAATCGCATGTGTATCGTGTTTTAAGTGGACCTAGACTTATCGGGGGAGGGAGACAGACGTCCTCCAACCCCGCTGCAGCAAGGAGACAGGAAAAGACCGGGGCCCATGATCGGGCATGTTCGGGGGTCTTCTCTGCAAGAAGAACACCACTCAATGAACAGGTTCTACTTCAAAGCGTAAGCATGTCTTGTAGACGGTGCTTTCGCTGAAGTGATGGTGTCAACTACCTTTTGGGGTAGGTCACCTAGAACCACCGTGTCTCATCCAGGGACCAGACATGAAGTTTACAGAGGTCTGGACACGGGTGCCACAGGATGCCCTGTCTCTGAGTCAGTAGAACCTTCCTCAGAGAAATCTGCCAGGGAGGGGCTGTCACAAGAAGCATTAGTTCCGGGAACCAGGTCCGAGTAGGCCAATACGGCGCCACTAGCAAGACCTGCTCCTCGTCCTCCCTGACCTTGCACAACGTCTGTGGAGAGGGTTTTCACTGGGGGAAACGCGTACTTGCGTAGGCCCTGCGGCCAGCTGTGTGCTAGTGTGTCTGTGCCGAGTGTTCCCTCGGTCAAGGAGTAGAACAACGGGCAGTGAGAGGTTTCTGGAGAAGCAAAACAGGTCTACCTGAGCGGCTCCGAAACGTCTCAAAATCAAGCTGGACCATTTGGGGATGGAGTCTCCATTCTCCCGGGAGCGTAGCTCGTGACAGATCGTCGGCTGTACAGTTGAGCAGACCCGGAATATGAATGGCACGAATTGACCTCAGAACCTTCCGACTCCAAAGGAGGAGAGTTGCGACATGCGACGGGAGCGCAGACCACATTGTCGGTTGATGTACGCAACGGTCGCCATGTTGTCTGTTCGGACCAGCACGTGCTTGCCCTGTAAGTTCCCTTTGAGACGGTTCAAGGCAAGGCGCACCGCTAACAAATCTAGGCAATTGATATGCCAGTAAGCAGTTGGGGGCCCGTCCATACCCCCAACACTGTGTGCCCGTTGTTGTTACCCGGGGAGTGCCGTGCTGCATGCCCACATCGGGACTCGCACATTGAACGCCGTGCTGAAGCAGTCGCTGGAAGCTAGCCCCAGTGGTGTAAACTGCGTTGGAAGCTACCCATATGCACCAGGAGCCTCTGAAATTGTTTCAGGGGAACCGCGGTCGCCCTGAATGAATACAAAGCAGCTTGGATTCCTTTTGTACCTTGTGGCGTCCCTCATGTCGGCCGAACAGCCAGAAGATGGCGCACTCCTGGACCACAAGCGTGGACCAAATCGCGAACGCCACCAAGCGAACCCCGCGGTGACCTCCGTTCAGACGGAGCGACTCGAGGTCCGTAGCGTTTAATCGGAGCTCTTTTAGAACTTCAGGATCGGGGACCATTCTTGTGCAAGGTTCCTTCAGTGCTTGGCATGTGTGCACCTGCAGTAACGCCATAGGTGTAAAGGCGGAGGCAGCTTCCTCCACAAAGACCAAGATGAATGCCTACAGGCCCGGGAGGGGAGCAAAGGTTTGCCCCGCCAGGAGGGGAGGGGCAGGGTTCTATAGGACACAAAATGCATCCACTACCAACCTGCTGGCACTACCACGAGGGTTGGTGGGGAGACGGAGGCTGGCAGTGAAAGGTGCCATCCACGACCTGGTGAGCTCTTCATGCACCTGATCGAGGTAGAGGCAACGGAACTCCGCCCCCCTGGAGGTAGCGAAGCCTGGTCCGCAGCTCCGAGATGGTCATCTTCCCGCAATGGGAACATGACTCATCCACGAACGCCACCTCAGCGTGCTTCATGCCCAGAGAGGCAGCGATCGTGACCATCACCCAGTGCCAGGTAATGACCACATCCAGAAACGCACGGGTGAAACGGATCTTTAAAAAAGCGATTTCAGGAAATGCTCTTTTATGTGCGGACGCACCGTTGAGTGTTGGAACGCTCGGCCAGCACGACAAGGGGGAGTGCAGCCTGAAGGCGGCAAACCCACTAGGGAGATGGTAGCGCAGAACCGGGAGAAACAACCACCGCTGAAGCGCCGTCCGCCAACACCAAAAGCTTCCAAGAGCGCGTTGAACTCGTAGTTCACTGAAGACACTGGTAAGAGCAGAACGATGTTGTCGCTCGGCTCCGAAACGAAAAAGATGTATGGTTGCATTGGCTGAATTTTTATGATTCACGACCAGACGACGGACTGTGACAGTGGGGCTGGATGCAATTATCGAATGCCAATGACAATGGGTGCTATCTTTAGTTTACACTCGAAGTAGATAGGTCTCTCCCCCAAAAGCGAGATCATAATTTGTCGGTCACCGACATGACATCGAGAGTGACCGACTGAAAGGGAACTCAGTACTTGTGGTTTATCTTAACTTAAATTATTCATGGTTGCTTGGGATCTTGATAGTCAAGAATCACCTTAATAATTACCAGAAGGATGAAAGGCTTTGAGTCAATTTTTATAATGTAGGATTTAATCCAAAATAACATAAACAGGACGCGCATGATCTTGTGACAGCTAGGAAAAGGAGTATGCGATTCTTGGAGCACCAACGTGGCATCGTTGGTAAAATATATATCTGCATAAACCCAGCTAACAGAACTTTCTAGCAAGGTTCTCTCAAAAGTTATGAACAAACATTCTTCCAGTAATGTTAATAGAATGTTTGTTCAAAGTTATCTGGTCTTTAATAACATTCTCAACAATTTTGCACAGAAACATTATTAATACATTGTCCATGGAATGTTTTTTCCTGAAACATGTTTAAATGTTACTACTTGTTCAGAGAACATTCAAACGCAATATTCCAATAATGTTTGCAAATTGGAACGTTCTCTTAACATTCACATAACCAAGAAAAAACATTTTTAAAACATGGAAAAAAAAACTGGGGTATTCAGAAATGGCGTTTTTAACTTAATGGGAAAGTTAGCAAAAACATGTTTTTGTTAGCTAGGAATGCTGGCCTCCAAACTGAACTTCCAGACCAGGAAGATCTGCCAACTTCAACATATAGGCTATAAACACTCTAACTCTAACTCTTGTTGCAGGAAACACTTAGACAATGAGTATGTGGTCTGTCTGTCTTTCTGACGGTCTGAGTCACTGCATTGCGGCAGATAGGGCCTGCAAGAGTCTTATCATGCATGCCAGAGAGACGGTGACTGATCCAAGCTCATGATGATAGGACTTTTTGCATTTTAAATATTTAAATATTTAAACCCTTAAATTCTTCATAAACATCATCACTTTGGTCATTCATAGCGTGCTAAACTGACTCTACAACACAATTGTTCTTCTTCAATTAAATGCAGTAGTCTGTTCTACTAGCTTGCTAATTCAGTGTCACACTGACTAGTACTGTACATTATGTGACATATGGGTGACTCCCTCTTAGTGATGTCATCAGTGGTATTACACACACAGTGGGCACCTCAGACTCACGGTCAAGGCTATTACTGCTCTTTCAACGTCCCAAATCTATCATTATGCGTGAGATTGTTCATCTACAGATCGGACAGTGTGGGAATCAGATCGGCTCAAAGGTGCGATGGCTCCAAATATGTGTTTTTATGTGTATTTTTATAATTAGCAGCTGCATTATCATCTTAACCTCAACTTGATTTCAAGCTATAGAATCTGATGCAGGCTTAACAGACAAATAAGCATGCATTTCTTTATTATATAGTTATGTTTACGTCTTATGTGTAGGTCATGCTTTATTTTCACGTTGTTATTTTTTTTGATTGTGCGCAGCATTCTTCTTTTTAGTGTACTTTGTTGTGAGTCTAAGCGTGTGGGAGTTTACTGTGATTTTGAACAGCATTCTATTAGTAGCTAAATATTGCAGTAATGTGCTTTTTCAGTTAAACGCAATAGCAAAAACTTCTTTACTACTATATTCGAAGTATGAAGACTTTTTAAACTGAATAAATATTTCAAGTTATGATACGTGCGGTCAAGGGAGTTCACCCTAAAGTGGTCTACTGTAAGATAAGAGGCACAGAGCCTCCTCTGACGGGGATGGGCCTTCTTTATCATGGAAATGAGCTTAGCGGCCTGTGAATTTCTGAGTGATAGATGCAGTAGAATTGTGGTCAAAACTGAATGGCATCTGGAAGAACAATTGCAAGATACTTAAACTTAACAGATAAGTCAGTTATTGAAGGCCTCCTCTGGCTGTGTGTGTTGAAAATTACAGTTTTGTTCATTCATTCAGTGCTGAAGAAATCAGTCTGAGCAGATCACAACGCAGTAGAGTGGAGAAAATATGGTCATTAATTTTCAAGCTAAAAATGTTTTCATGTATTTGCAGTTCTGGGAGGTGATCAGTGATGAACATGGTATTAACAGAGCAGGAGCGTATGAGGGCGACATGGACCTTCAGCTGGAGAGGGTCAATGTTTACTTCAATGAAGCGCATGGTATACAGACCTACACATTACATTCATGTTTTCTGTTTCTATACAGTGGCTATTAAAATATTTGTAGGGATTCCCAAACTTTTTTCAGTCAAACCCCTTGGATATCAAATATCTACTTAAAGTACGTCCTGAAATTTGTAATGAAGATCAGACTATACAGTTATTTATTTAAATTGCAGCCTTGGATTTGATAATCCCACTAAGCTATATCGTAATTATCATGCAACCCCATTTATTTATTTTATTTTTATTTTATTATTAGCTTTTCATCAACTCACAAACCACTGCAGTTCCCTCACAAACCCAAATGATATTCATACATTTTTAGCACATAAATAAATATCTATATTATATATTACATGTATAAGATTGTATTCTATATTGGGTTGAGAAGCTTTTTTAATATACATTTTTTAATTTGTTTCATGCTTTTTTTTTTTTTATTTATGTAAATTAAATTGTATCCCTGTATGTATTTTGTTATCATTGTAAGTTGTGGGAGTTATGTATTATGATAAAAGTACTCGGCTACAGATGGAACACAGTAACATCCTATAACAAAATTCTCAGTGACTGAGATGTTTCATTGCCTCTCAGGGGGCAAATATGTTCCAAGAGCATTGTTAGTGGACCTGGAGCCGGGCACTATGGACAGCGTGAGGGGCAGTCACATAGGACAGCTCTTCAGACCGGATAACTATATACACGGTGAGCCAACCATCACCTACATTAAAGACATTTTATTTTGGTACCATGTGGGTTGACAATGTAAGCTTTGATTATTCTCATCTTATTAACTTCTATAAACAGGTTTGGTTTCATCACTTCTGAATCTCTTAAAAGTAAAGCTTCCAAAATGGGGTTTCGCAGTGATGCCATTTGAAGAACCATTTTGGGTTCCATGAAACTGATCAGTGCATATAAACGTTCAAGTTGTTTCCTGTTATTTTTGAAGATCATTTGTATTTTTTGAGTTATAATAATAGACTGTCATGTGAGCAAGTTGCTCATCAATATAAGAGCTGTATATGGCATCTTTTGACATGAGAACTAAAGAACGTCATCATTCATGTTAGTTTGTGTGCAGATTGAATATCAGTATAATTTTTATCAGTAATAAAAAGATAAACCTGTTGACTTAAACACTTTAAATGCACGGCAATTATTTTCTGTTAAAGTTACAGTTTAATTTATCCAGAAAGGTGTGCCAAAGTGAAACTGGAGTAAAAACACAAATATAATTTAATAATGTTAAAGAATGCCCAAAGAACCCTTTTGAGTCAAAAAGTATTCTTTCACTTGTATGCAGAATGGAAATGGAAAATTTAATTTTTTATAATTTTTTCCTAACCATGAACTAATAAACTCACCGTCAACAGTCTGAAATAGTCTTGTCAAAAAATATAGCTCTAAATTTATTCCTAATCCCCACCCTTACTATGTACTACTCCTAAAATCAGATGAAAATAAGAATATTCTTAAAGCTCCAACCCCAGCTTTAAAGGGGTCATATGACGTTGCTAAAAATAACATTATTTGGTGTATTTGGTGTAATGAAATGCGTTTATGCGGTTTAAGGTTCAAACACATTATTTTCCACATACTGTACATTATTGTTTCTCTTTTATGCCCCGCCTTTCTGAAACGCGTTGTTTTTTACAAAGCTCATCATCTGAAAAGCGAGGTGTGCTCTGATTGCCAGCTTATCCAGTGCGTTGTGATTGGCCGAATACCTCAAGCATGTGATGGAAATTTTATGCCCCTTACCATACTGTGATGCCGGCGCGATGAGACAACACCAATAAAACCTATTAAAAACGAGCCATTTGTTGCATCCAGTGGGGACATAATTACTGATTATAATGACTTATCCTGTCTTTTTACGCGTTGCGTATCGCGCCGCATAAACATAAAACCATGTCTGCATTTGTGATCGGAGAAATGACAAACAACAAGTGCTACTCTACACTGCTCAAAACTCACGTTTGAATCGTCAGCGGCAAATTCTATTTTTTTAAATATGAAAACGTACTTACAGTCTGTGAGTCTGTCAGATGCGCCAGACTGTCCTTGCAACGTTGGAATTGCCCCACTTTATAGAAACAGACACCGGCATTGTAGGTTACTTTCACAGGAAACAGTCCTTGTCCTCCGTAAAATGCGCTGCACACATCTGAATATTTGGGTTGAAGTGTTCCGGAACAGTGTTAACCACTTAACCACTGATTTCTAGTTGTGTCCTCTTTTGGAAGGCCAAACAAAGTAGTTTCGCTTTCACAACGAAACACACAGTGTCTCCACGACATGGCGGCGGCAACAACAATACTACAGCGAGAATCAAAGTTACGCCTTCTTTCTTTGCGTGAACATTTGGGCGGCTTTATGCAAATCTTCCCCCATCGTGACGTAGACATGTGGGGGCGTGTTATAACGAGCCGTTTTTGGGGGGCGTGGCAGAGTTTTAACTTTGATAAAGAATATCTTTTTTTTTGAGACTTTAGTCTTTGCAACTTTACGATCTTCTTTGTGCACCAAGAGCTTGTAACACTCCAAAGAGAAAGGAAAAATTTAAAATCGCATCATATGACCCATTTAGGGCTAAATGTCTGTTCACTCTGTGAATGCTAACTATAAAGTTAGCATCCACACCAATGCACAATAACACGCAATGCAGTTTTGTTGTCTGCTGACTTAAATGCTTGTGTTCTTAAAAGTCTAATGGATTCTTATTGGCTGTCAATGTTTTTATCATTCATCAGTTGGAAAAAAAATTGTTGTATCATTGTTTTTTCAATTATATTGTTCCTCTGTGTCATTATTGTTATAGTTGTTTTGTGGACTTTTATTGTCATAGAATTACAATTATATAGTTACAGTTATAGTTACATCCTTAGTGTGAACAGGCCTTAACCCAAACTCTGAAATCTGATAGGCTGATTGAAGAGTTCCTGCATGGCACAATGCCACTCATATGCTATAACATCTTTCCTGATGTTGTTTTCTCTTTGTAAATGTAAAGGCAATTCTGGAGCTGGCAATAACTGGGCCAAAGGTCACTACACTGAGGGCGCAGAACTCGTGGAGCAGGTTGTGGATCGTGTTCGTAATGAAGCCGAGAGCTGCGACTGCATGCAGGGCTTCCAGTTCGTCCACTCTCTGGGCGGTGGCACTGGTTCGGGAATGGGTACCCTGATTATCAATAAGATCCGAGAAGATTATCCTGACCGCATCATGAATAGTTTCAGCATAATGCCCTCACCGAAAGTCTCCGATACAGTAGTCGAGCCGTATAACGCGACCCTATCAATCCACCAACTGATTGAGAATACAGACGAGACGTATTGTATTGATAACGAAGCGCTGTACGATATCTGCTTTCGCACTCTTAAGCTCACAACACCAACTTATGGAGATCTCAACCACCTTGTATCCCTCACCATGAGCGGGGTCACGACCTCCCTTCGCTTCCCAGGTCAACTGAATGCTGACCTTCGTAAGCTGGCCGTCAATATGGTGCCCTTCCCGCGTCTCCATTTCTTCATGCCTGGTTTTGCTCCTCTCACTGCTCGCGGTAGCCAACAATACCGTGCCATAACGGTGCCCGAGCTCACCCAGCAGATGTTCGATGCCCGAAATATGATGACCGCGTGCGACCCCCGTCGAGGACGCTATCTGACAGTCGCGGGCATTTTCCGTGGTCGCATGTCCACTAAAGAGGTCGATGAGCAGATGCTCGCCATTCAACAGAAGAACAGCAATTACTTCGTAGATTGGATCCCTCACAACGTCAAAGTGGCCGTTTGTGACATCCCACCACGAGGCCTCAAAATGTCCTCCACCTTCATCGGAAACAACACCGCCATCCAGGAGATATTCAAGCGCATAGGAGAGCAGTTCACGCTCATGTTTCGACGCAAGGCCTTCCTGCATTGGTACACGGGTGAGGGCATGGATGAGCTGGAGTTCACCGAGGCCGAGAGCAACATGAATGATTTGGTTTCAGAGTACCAGCAATATCAGGATGCCACCGCCGAAATGGATTACGATGCAGAAGATGAAGTGACAGAAGAGGAGGGTCTGTCATCAACAGCACACAGCACTCGAGTGGAGATGAAGACTGAGGTGGTCACTGAAACTTCTGTTAGTGAATGACGCATGGGCTTTAGTGAATATGACAAGAGTGGATCTGATTGTGTAAAGAGTGAGAACATTCAGTGACCCCAAAAAGTATTTAGACACTTAAGATCCAGTTAAAATTAATATAGGAATTACATTGCATTAGAAAAAATACTTGGCTTGAAAGGTGTGCTTTTTAAATGAAACTTTTGTTTTTTAATTTTTGTAATTCAATGACAATGTGCCTTAAGTGTTCAAATACTATTTGGAGTCACTGTTCATAGCAAACTGTGAAATATTTCTGACCTCCAGGATGATGAATTACACAAATTTAAATAGGATATAGAATAGAGTCAAAATTCAAATATAATTTTCTAATCTTTGCTATATATTTTCAAACATTTGGGGTCGATATGTTTTTGAAAGTCTCATAAAGGCTGCATTTATTTAATCAAAATAGAGTAAAACAGTAATATTGTGACTATTCTTATATATATCTATATTATGAAATTAAGGCTGAACTTAACTCTCAAAAATTAATTTATCAATGTTAAAAAAAAGTTTTCAGGATTCTTTGATGAATAGAAAGTATTAAAAGAACAGCATTTACGTCATATGGAAATCTTTTGTAACATTATAAATGTTACATTTGATCAATTTAATGGATCCTTATCAAATAAAAGTATGCATTCCTTTAAAGAAACAATCTCACTGACCCCAGACTTTTGAATGGTAGTGAATAGTTTGTTGTAAAGCTTATTTTATATAAAGATATTAAAAAATGAATTTATATTGATGTATAACATCACTGGAGAATACAATTTCTGTATGTTCTGTAATAATTAAAATCTAGATATCTTGAGAAAAATATATGGAAAAACAGATTTAGTCAAAAGGTTTTTCTTTTGTGTGGTGTAATAGTGCGATAGACGCTTAAATTCTTCTGTCATTTGTTGTCAATATTTTTAAAATGCTACATTTTTGTTTTTGTTAATTTTGCTTATCCTTTAAAACCATGATACAAAATGATTTTATCAATATAAACTGCAACTGTTTCAGAATATATTTGATGTATCTGCATTGTACTTGAGTATTTATAATGCTAAGAACTTTCACATGTTTACCATTTCATTGTCATTTACCCATCAGTTTTCTGTATGGGTAATGTATTAATGTATTAAAATCTTTTTTTTTGGGATATCAGTAAGCAACAGAGACTAACCTATTCATTTTGCGAATCTATGGGGTTTTACATAACGCTGTATATATCTAAATAAAATAAATCCATCTCTGAAAATCTTGCTGTTTTGTTCATGTAAAATAATAGTTAACATCTCTACATAGTTAAACCTGATGTACACCTCCTTCCTTGCAGAGCCTGAGAAATATTAAAGGGGTCATATGATGTTGCTAAAAAAAAAAACATTATTTTGTATATTTGGTGTAATGTGTTTATGCGGTATAACGTTAAAAAAAAACACATTATTTTCCACATACTGTACATTGTTTCTCCTCTATGCCCCGCCTTTCTGAAACGTGTCGATTTTTACAAAGCTCATCGGTCTGAAAAGCGAGGTGTGCTGTGATTGGCCAGCTATCCAGTGCATTGTGATTGGCCGAATACCTCAAGCGTGTGACGGAAATGTTACGTCCCTTACCATACTGTGATGCCACATGTGACGACCCCGGGCTGGACTCCGCTTCGTCCATGGTGAAAGCCGATCCGGCGATCCACAGCACTAAGTTGATGTATTTCCTCAGCGACCAGCACGGATCAGCTCTAGGCATGACGAAGCGGTTTGTCCTCTTTTGGAAGACCAAACAATGTAGTTTCGCTTTCACAACGAAACACACAGCGCCTTCACGACATGGCGGAGCAACAATACTACAGCGAGAATAAACGTTTTTTTTTTTAACACCTTCTTCTTTGCGTGAACATTTGGGCGGCGTTATGCAAATCTTCCCACATAGTGACGTAGACATGTGGGGGCGTGTTCACACACAACCAAGCCGTTTTAGGTAGGCGTGGTTGACTTAACTTTTATAAAGAATATCTCTTTGGATTTGAGACTTTAGTCTTTGCAACTTTACAGATCTTCTTTATGCACCAAGAGCTTGTAACACTCCAAAGAGAAAGGAAAAATTGAAATCGCATCATATGACCCCTTTAATTATATACAAAGAGCACTGTAAATATTGAAAAGCCAAATTTGCTCACATCTTACACTGAGATCACACTAAATCCAACATTTACTTTATTTTTAAACAACTACTGGGCTGCAAACTGTTAACAGTTTTAGTGTCTCTTTTGTTGATGCTGTAAAACCAGACATAACCAGTACTACTATAGATTAACAGTACAATAAACTCAGTTTGCCCAATGAACATCTGCTACACAGAAAACTCTTTGGATCAAGACCACACCAAGGGAAGGCTGTTTTAGTTTGAGACTCTTCATAATTTATTATCAAAAGAATACAACTATTTTCATTCAATCATCATAACTGCAGGTATTGTTGTAAATCCTACAGAGAACGTAGTGGGGATTGACGGGTGTAATTACAGATCCTACAAAAAAGCAGAAAAGACCATCACTTTTAACAACAAAGATATAAAAAAAATAGGTTAAGAGGTCAGTTAATGCATCACTTTCTACAAGAGCCGTACAGTTCTGAAAAACAGCTGAAATTTTAACTCACACTATACAGTCTTCACTTTAGTGACCTTCACGTTGGATTCTGCGTGTCTAATCGCTTCAGTTTTCAGCTGTGGCTTCAGTGCTGCCCGCACGACCCTGGCGCAGACAGCCGAGTACCTGATGTAACTGAAATGACGAGAGAAATATTAAGTTACTGAATAACTCAAGCAAAAATTGCTCGTATGAATACGTCCACTGTCAAAATCAAAATGACGCTATTAAATTCATAGCTAACGTTATACAGAGCAAGGCCAAACCGTACAGCACATATACAGCGCACAAATTAGAGAGCGTACAGCACTTAAAACACAAATTACACAACTTGTTACGTTATTAATTGTCATTCTGGTACCTCAGCCCTGCTTGTCTCCAGTAAGCCACCATTTTCCCGTGCAAAAGTGTATCTCTTGCGTCCGTAAAATGCTGCGGTTAGCGCTGATCAAGGACGAGAGCGAGGCCTGTACGTTCGCCGTAAATACGTCATAGGCCAGCGTACAGTCTCATTGGCTGGCAAACACGCCACTCATTACCCTGTCACCTGGAATTGAATCCAATCTCGCCGCGAGGTTTAAATGGTACATACACGTACAGCTTAACCATCGACTCTGTTGAGAAAAATTCAAAATAAAGAGGTTTGAAATGTTTTGTTTGCATGATATTTGAATATGTACGTTTTATAATTACACACATGCGATTCTTTGAGGTTTTGTGGCATTTCAAACATGATTTGGGGGGGGGGGGGGGGGGGGGGTGATCATTTCTCCGCTTCGTACCGCTAATTTACGTCTACATAATAGCAGAGTTTGTTTTTCCTTTACCTATTATCAAGTAAGGTCTACATTTTTAAGAGAACACATAAGCTTATAGTTTCATTTAATTGTTTTCAAACAAGGGGTTAGTCTTAAAACGTGTCGTATATATTTAAAGATTTCTGTTATTTTGTATAATGCCCGCAATGACGGCTGGTTTATATTGTCAATTCGTTTGCATTTCTAAAGGAGAAATATACACGTCTATACCTACCTAACTACAACTACTACGACTAATACCCACGTCTTCTCATAGTCTTTGATAGACTCGTTCCAATTGTCTATTTACGTTTACATTTACATGCAGTACAGTATTTTGGGGGGGGTTTTCAATTAATCAAGTATACAATATCCAGGAACACCCACCTGGTGCTGTCCACACTAGTAATAATTGTATAATATAATATTTTTCTTACAATATACCAGCACCTATTTGTAATCACTACGGAGTCTTAAACTGTATTTGTATGATGGGTTAGCCTAAATACTATATCCACAAAGTTAGATACCTTAAATTTAACACCAGCTGCAAAATATTTGCTTCTGATCTACATTTATTATTATCATCACTTCAAAAAGTCTCCTCTAATAAAAAAGTATCTCGTATTATAGAACGGGTTTTAGGTAGCTACATTTTAATATTTTTCCTCCATTTTCTCTCTCTCTCCTCTGTATTCCCCCATATGTTCTATGTTCTTTGTTCTGTATTATTTGTTTCTTTTGTATTGAATTATATTTCTGCAATAAAACATAAAAAAGTCACTACCGACTGTATAAAAACGGCTACGGAGCAGAGATGTTCAATGAAATAATGCAAATATGGCAAAAAGAATAGGAGTCTTGAGTCTAAAGCTAAACATTATCATATAAACCAAGCAAAAGTAGGAGGAAAAAAGGATAAATATGGCAAACAGGCGAGAAGAAGAAGTATACTCAAGGCTGAGATTAGGTCATACTGGACTGAATGACCTAACCACTTCTTTGCATCGACTACCCTCTCGGTCGATCCTTCCTGCTATAACTGTACTTCGTGTTACCCAAGGTCAAACCAAGAGAGTGTAAGCGCTGTCTGTTAGACGATGCAATAAATAGCCATGAATAGCAGGCAGAAATGGCGGAGAATGGAAGAAGAAAGAAAAATTGAAATATGTTAGAGACACCGATGAAGAAAACTAGCCCTCAAAGCGTTGTTTATATTCTTGCAATCCGGATTACGGCCCTAGCAAGACTTTTAAGAAACAAAGATACCCTTTGGTGCGCGCGTTTTATTTTTTTAATTTATTTATTAAAAAAACTGTCCCCCCCAAGACCCTTGGCACACCTCCGATACCAGTAGGTGGCGATATCCAAACAGTTACAAGTGGGGCAATACAATGCCACTGGACAAAGCATCAGAATAAACCAGTTTAGCTATAAAAAATACCAGACATATCGCTATATGTATGCAATACTTTCTCCAGTATGGCGTGAAGTGCCCCATATGGATAATAACTGAAGCAAAATTGTCTGGAGATTTTTGGACCAGAGACGGAGGTAGAGGCAAAAGGGGAATACATCAAACGTAATGTCTAGATGCAGATTCGAAGATGGTAATGGCGTACACAATATACCTGATGGGTCCAAAGATCCGATAGTTCGATGACGGAGCAGGAATAAATCCCTGACTTGGATATATTCATAAGTGAAAGATTATCATCTGCATTATCAATATATTCTGTTGAAATGGTCGCTGTTATAGTGGGACTTATGTGGGTAGAGGAAGTGACACCAGACAGAGCTCTTGACTCTGACTCTGCTTCTGTCTTAACTTCATTATCCAGCCACCAGTCATCTAGACAAGATTTAATGAATGAGATGACAAAGGAAAGGCATATTAATAGGATTTTGTTGGGTTCCAGCACATATAGGGGTAGTTGGGAATGAAATAAGTGATCAACTAGCTAAAAATGCTTTAAAAAAAAGTAATTTGGATATCATGTTCCATTAGTTAGAGCGTAAGTTAAAAGTTATATTAAAAAGGAATGTTACACGGGATGATCAGGAGTGTGGACTACTTAGATTATAATCGGAAGGACATTTTATCTAAAAGCAAAGCGGTGAATCTAAACGATTGTAAGAGGTACGAATAGGAGTGCCTAAGTGATAAGCTAGATTAAACTGTGATATTGGTTTTGTAATATGGTGTGCATGTGAAGGCTTATGTAATTTGTTTGTGAAAAAGAAAACAATGGATCATAACCTCCACCCTGCAATATATGAATGTATAAAGTATAGTGTGGATAGGAAGGAACTAATAGCATATCTAAAGGATAAAGGTAAGAAGAATAAGGATGTTTATTGGGATATGAATTTAATAGTGATAGAACAGGATATAGGATTTTATTAATTTTTTTATATAGCACAGGACTAGATAAAAGAATATAATATAAAATATGTTCTGTTTCGGTTTGGAGTCTAAGGGGTTCAGTGTGGAGGGTGGAGGAGCTGAACACGCAGCGCCAACCGATACCTGGATTCTTGATGGCTTCAGAGTTGAGACAGAACAATGTCAACTAATATAATAATAGAAAATCCTGATTGCATAACAGCACAGTAGGTGGCAATATGCTCAAAGTTTGCAACTCGCCATAAAACCAAGAAGAAGAAGAAGAAAGACGACGTTCGATGCGTCATGACGTGAGTCGTGTTCCTGTGACCTCACTCGATGTCATGCGGCCTGGGTTAGAGAGGAGGAAGAGGAGAAAACAACAACAAGCCTGCTGGGGCAGTGACAGATAGAAGCCACACTGAGCTGACCAGTCTAGACTAGCAGTCCACAAGTCAGTCTAATATCACTATTCGCTGTCGTTCCGAGGGCAAGATGTCTTTGTTTGGGAAGTTGTTTGGTAGCAGTGGAAAAGGGGGTAAATATCCAAGCCCCCAAGAGGCTATTCAGCGACTGCGAGAAACAGAAGTGAATTCTCTGTTACTACATCCACCAAGAATTCCTGGAGAAAAAGATCGAGCAGGAGCTCGTGACGGCCAAGAGAAACGGCACGAAGAACAAAAGAGGTGAGCGACGAGCGGGCTTCCACTGTGCTTGTTACTGTTTCTCGTGCTTGTTAGTTTATTTGTATTTTTGTATGTTGCCTATTATACATAGGAATTAATTAAAGAAAGCATATTGTAACTGAAATAATATAATTAACGGACTAATTAACAAGAGTAACGTTAAGACATTTATCTAAAAACACAAGCTTCCTCGGTCTTTAACAGTGTTGGGGACAGTTACTTTTAAAAGCAATGTATTACAATATATTGCGTTAGCATCCTAAAGTACTATCACGTATACTTTTTCTGGAAAGTATTCGTTACGTTACTTTTGCGTTTCTTTTTAAATCTGGACAGGGCTTGCTTGTTTTTTTAAAATAAAAAAGTTATATTTTTTGCAAGTTTAAAAGCCTTCTCACACCAAAAGATAAATGAATGAGCCTCCGGCTGAAGGGAAAGTACATTTACGTCCGTACAGTAGAATGCAGTAGAAGACATTTCAACACACTTCAGCACTAAAAAAAGACACACAAATGTTTGTCTAGAGTAACTTGTGCTTATTAGTACGATTGAACTGAGCATCGAAGCACAAGCAATAGAATGGGATTAAATACAAAAGGATATTTGTGTTGTTTAACATTTATTTATTGCAGGTTTGCGTCATATTCTGAGTTGCATTTTTTTAATTTTTTGAGGAATACTGAATCTGTGTTTTTTTGTGAGTGAGATGATTAATGCATATTCATATTTATTTTAGAACTACAGTAACATCTGATTTCTCTCAACATGGGGATAGGAGAGCTGTCAGTCAATAAATTGGGAAAAAAAGTAACTCAGATATTCTCTTGTAAATTAAAGTAATGCGTTACTTTACTAGTTAACACTCAAAAGTTATCTCTGATTACGTACTCCGTTACTGTAATCTTCGCCCCCAACACTGGTCTTTAGAGAATTCATATAAAATGGGATCCTGAATGATATGGGGGTTTAGGACGATAATTTGCTTTGTAACATGTTAAAATCTTTTAGGATGCTTGGAATAAACGGATACAGTGTTGTAGCTCTCCATCAGTTCACCTTTGACCTTCCGTGGTATCCATGGTGATGACAAACATGTACATCATGTTGATTGACTCAGGGAACAAAATAAAGGAAATAAACGGTTCACTGATGTTATCTGGCAAATGCAGCCTTTAGTAGATGTATCCATACTCAGTGTGATAAATGTCCTTTTTGCAACACATCAGTTGAAGATATTGAACTTTTTTTTGTATGGCCCTTTCTCTTTCAGTAATTTTAGTGAAATTGTACATTCCCAAGTCGAGAATAACTTAACTCATATATTACCTTCTATAACAGTGATAAGATATACTTTGAAACCCTTTTAAACATAAAAAGAGCACAAAATAAGAAAACAATGTCAAAATTAAATCTTTTAATTTAACTGTTCAAATGTTTGTATGTTTTTTTTTTTTATTATTGTTTAAAAAAAATAGTTTTTCTTCTTCATTTGACATTCTCTGAATGCTCTGTACTTTTTTTGTTCTGTATTTGACTGTCACTGAACTAAATACATCTTCTCAAAACTTGGAAAAAACATGTTGTTTTAAACTCCTGCTTTGTCATGGTTTCTAGTGCCACTTCCAGGCCTTGCGAATATTATGATGTAAATGCAATTACAAAAAGTATATTTATAAGTCTGTTTTTTTCTGTCCCATCAATACTACTAGAGTTGTCCAAATCCAGAATTAGCTCCATAAATTATTTCAGGGCAACATAAGGACCACATTAAAGAGCCGTCTAGGTTGTGAAGCCTGTAATACAACTCCACATTTAAAGTCCCAAGAACAGAGGTAATCAATAATTGATCTGATTATCCTATGAGAGCTGCTGGGACACGATGCATGACGACACTAATGGTATGACTGCTACAGGTTTTTTAGGTGTCATAGTTTACATTCCTAGTGCCTTCATGGAAAAAGTGTTTAATTTGCATGACCTTTGTGTCAAGTGACGTCTTTGGAATGGCCCTTTTGAACATGCACATGACGTAAGAGTCTGGTGAGGGTTTTATTGTATTGCAAACCTGATAAATTAAAGTTACGTTCCATACATTGCACAAACACAGCTGCTGTTTTATCTTCTACATGTAAATTGACAACTCAAATCAATGTTTTGTCAGTGTTTAAAATTCAAATCTGTGTTTTGCTATACTGACAATTTATAGGTGATTCTCACAAAGAACATAGTCTGAAAAATACTTTTATTGTGTTTTATTAGACCATAATGTTTTTTTTTCTCCATTATGACATCTGTTTCAAATCTATTTTTCCAATGTCCTTCTGATTTTTCAAAAAATTTAAATATGGATAAATGAAAGGCAAATGCTACCATGACTTATAATTTTATTATTATAATTTTTTTTAAATAGGTCTATAGTTTTGAATATGTTTTAGCTGTAAGTTTTAGTTTACTTAGTTTTAGTTACTGCCATTTTTACTTGGTGTTAGTTGTTTCCATTTTCGTTTAGTTACTTAAACTAAACAAAAATGGCAACTAGCTGAGATCAAATGAATTTAACTTTTTAAAAAATATTTTATTTTAGTGCCGTTATGTTTTTTTTTTTTTTCGAGAAAATGTTTTTAATGGTTTTAGTTTTAATTGCTTATAAACATGGAAATAATACTTTTCTTATGGTTGAGAAAAAAGTTAAACTACAAACGCATCATAATGGTCCTAAAATAGGCTTTACTGACTTGTTGCCTTTTTTGTCCTGGTTACATTCTTGACAAGCTTTGTAGAATTCACACTTTACAAGAAAAGCATGTCTGTACTGATGTGCTTGTCAGTAATGCACCATTAGGCTGCCAACAGCATTCTCCCTACAGTGCAACAGGGTTTCTGTCTCTCCTTTTTCTTTTATACAGCTCACTTGCCTGATTAAGTTTGGTGAGTGGGTCTCATTTAGGAGTCTCTAACTCTGCACCACTGCTTCCCTGAGAAATATTAACAGTAGTAGACTTTACTTTTCAAAGTAAAACCCTAATCAAATCTGTTGTGGATCAGAGACCTCATAATTTTAATTTAGTTTTGAGAATCTTACCATCTTTCCTTTACTGTATTTATTTTCCATGCAAACACTTTCTTACAAAAACACCTTGACAGTACTACATTACTGGGTTACTGTGTAACAGCAGGACTGAGAGTGCATGATGCTTAGCTAAGTGCATGAGGCTTACCGAGCTAAATCTTAATTGAAATTAAATCAACTCACTCATAATCACATAGTGTTCTCTTTAACTCTTTTAAATAAATCCACACTTAATATTATGCAATACTTTTCTAGAGGGTTCCAGAATTCTCTTATTTTGCACTTTAATCACATTCACCTTTCATTCTGTTTGTAACAGCTGCATTGCAGGCACTGAAGCGTAAGAAGCGCTATGAGAAGCAGTTAGCTCAGATTGATGGCACCCTTTCTACCATTGAGTTCCAGCGGGATGCGCTAGAGAACGCTCACACCAACACCGAGGTCATCAAGAATATGGGCTTTGCTGCCAAGGCCATGAAAGCTGCCCATGACAACATGTGAGGAGCTTCTCTTCTATTATCAGTGTTTTCGTCCCTTTTTGTCTCTATCAGCCTGGCAATGCAGCAAGGTGTTGGGTTTATGAGATCATAACCAAGTTTAGCTAGCTAATGGGATTCTGTATGGTACTTTGACATGGGATCTATCTAAATTATGTGTTAATATATTTGCAGGGTATCATAAAGTTATGGTTCTATATCCTGCCTGTGTACTTTCAGGGACATTGACAAAGTGGACGAACTTATGCAGGACATCACAGAACAGCAGGAGCTGGCACAAGAAATGTCAGACGCAATCTCAAAGCCTGTTGTGTTTGGGGAGGAATTTGATGAGGTAAGATTAAAACAAGCAAACTCCACAGCCATGATGATGCTTCACCTGCTGAGTTTTTGGGAGATTTCCATGTGCTTTCACAAAGGTGCCGTTTACACCTGCTGTTAACGTCTGCCTCGGGTGAACCGATCACAAGTGGACAGCACTGAATACAGGACTAAATGGGACAAGTGCATCTGTGAGGTGCTCAGGAAGGCATATCATCACTTGCATTTGTGTTATAAATGCTCATACAACAACATCAAAAGATTAAACACACAATATTTGTGCCAAAGAAACGTTTTAAACTTGTTAGGTGCAGCTTAATTCGAGGAAAAAAGTCCCAAAATGTTTGGGGTTGGTAATTTCTTTTTTTTTAATATAAACCAGTAATATTGTGCAATATTGTTACAATTTAAGGGTGTATTCACACCAGGAAAATCCACTAGTTCACTTGCTTTGGTCCGATCCAAATACAATGTTGATTTTTTTTGTCTGGTGCGGTTCGCTTTCACATGGCCCTTTTTTGCAAGTGAACCAGAAATTATAAACAAAACAACACGTGTGCTAGGGTCATCCATTTATTGGACAGAAATTCTCAAGCAGGGGGCCATAGTTCGTTTGGACCTCTTCTTCACTGGTCCGGTCCGGTTGTTTGGGTCCGCACACGCCGAGTGCGATTGCTGTTCACCACCTTGCCTAAAAGATTCCGCACCAAGTTGGGGAAACAAACTTGAGTTTGATTTCAAAAATGCGACCAAACAAGCAAAATAACTGGTTCTGGTATTCGTTTAAGTGTTTAAGTGATTTTAAAAAATGCCATTATTTCTAGATGGCAAAGCGAATTTTTCCATTTTCCAGTGTCACACATTCCTTCAGAATATTCTAATATGCTGATTTGCTTCTTCAGAAACTTTTCTTATTTCTTATTATCTATTTTGAAAACCTTTGTTCTGCTTAACATTTTTGTGGACAAACGCTAGTGATAAACACTTACGTTTTTTTTTTTTTCAGGATTCTTTAATGAACGTTCAAAATAAGAACATTATTTTTTAAATACAAATCTATCCGCACATATAACTGTCTTTATTGCACTTTTGATCAATTTAATAATGCAATCCTTCTCCCAAATAAACAATATTATTATATCTTGATTATTATACATTATGATATTATAGTAGTAGTATTATTAGTTTCTGATATATATTAATATATCATCTCAACCTTTGAATGTATGTATTAACCTGAGTGGGACATCCATTATGTACATACATTGAGATGCTGTTAATACTGGGTATAAACAGATTTTGTGTTTGTTTTTTCGGATTAGCTGTTTATCTTAACTTGCGGACTGGAGCAGGAAGAGGTTGTGTAAGACCTGTCTGGAGATTCGGAGACAATGATACCCCTGTACCCTTTGCCAACGGTGCCCTCTACATCCTTACCTGCCCAGAACCAGTACAAACACACACACACGCACGCACGACCGTACATATCTATGTGGTGTTTGGAAACATAAGTCCTCTCTGATATCGTCTAGTTTTGTTTTAGAAAACCGTTCAGTTTTTTCAGTTTTCTTCAGTTTTTGGATTATGTTGACTGCCAACCTGCCTGAGCCGATGCTGAAAGAATGTGGTGTAGAAATAATTTCTGTAGAAATTGCTATGTTAAAATTGAATGGAACAAAATTTAATGTAAAAAAAACTATATATATTTTTAGGTCACGCTTTAATTAACCTTTATGTATAATGCATTATAAGGTATTCATTATGTGTGTTGTAATGCATTATATCCTTTCATAAATAATTGTAACCCAACTTAAAATGCATTATAATAGTTGGTTTGTTTTTCATGTGTTTTTTATCTTGCATTATACTTTCTTAAAGGTGTAAACAATGAATTGATAAGTGTTATAATGTGGTTACAATTATTCATGAGATTGCACAATGCATTTTAAGTTGCATTACAAGGCATAATTAATGGATTAAAACTACTTTTATAATTCATATATTCAAAGGCTTTAAGTAAAGTGTTATTGTATTTTCTTACCAAACCTACTATGATTGTTGTTTTATTTTTATATTCATTTTACTTTGAAAAATAGTGTATGTGATTGTTTTAATAGTTGAAATTGTTTGTAAACATAACTTATTTGAAAAACTTTTTTTGACAATCATAACCTTAGTATTACATTGTAAATTCAATCAGTAAGATGTTACTTCACATGTTACTAATATTATGTATATGATTCAAATCATGGCATATTAAGTAGGTTCTGGTCATTTTGATGCTGCAAATCGCTCTTTCAGACTCCTGCAAATGTGATTATAATGGCCTTGTATAAAATGCAGCTCTTGAATGTCTTTTGTGATTGCAGCAAAGAAGAAAGAAGAAGAGGATGAGGATGACATGAAAGACCTGGAGGCGTGGGCTGCCAATTAATGCTCACCGAAACCCATACACACTAAACCTCACCAAGATACCCATTACTAAAGGACCTGGAAGGACTCTTCAGTTTGTTACAGTATGACGTCTTTGTGTCTAAAATAGGTTAATATATAAACACACACGAGAGGCAAACAAATACATGAATGCAACTGCTCAAAAAAGATTATAAATCTCCGCTAGGCTTACTGTCAACACACTCATCTAAGAAAGTCTGAGATTTTGCCTCATTTCTCCTCATCTCTGGATTGTTCAGACACGAAAAAGGCTTGTTGTAGATCTGTGTTTGGCACTCCATTGCCTGTATAAGTAGTCATACATTTTCAAAGTTCCATCACAAGGAATCCTCCGCTTGGTCCGAGAAACCAGAAAGCCTTTGCATGCAGGGGAAAGCGTCTGTAACGATCTGTCGTGTTTTTGGAGAGAACATGTGGTATATAGTACCAATTCATTTGTTCACAAGTTCTGTTAAAAGCACTATAAGCCCCGTTTGATTCCGTGCATCGAGCATTTCAGTGCAGGTGCTTCCCACGTCCAATATCCGTAGTGCCCACGGGACGTCCTATATCAGCACTTAGGCTTTATGAGTACAAGACTTACTCTCCGTTTCGGGACTGGGGTGGGCATGAAGGTTTGAGGATCCACCTCACGTTTGAGTGCTGCTGCAACAGTAAGACTTTTACTGTACCTTGCATCTTTCTTTAATGGCATGACGGTTTACGGTCTCCTGACAGAATGGGATTCTTATATGGAATAGCTGTAAATAGATTTTACAGAGTGCACTATCATGAGGCTCTGGTTTTATTCATTTTCCTCTCCTGAGAGTCTATAAAACATTTGCGTATTGAATATTGAGATGTGAGAGAAACACTAAACGCATAACTATGTTTATTTATCCGGCTCGGAACGTTTCATTCATGTTGTTTATTGTTTGTTTGTCTTTTTGACACTCTCATTTATGCCTTTCAACCTTACACCTACATTAAAGTTTTGCCAAATTTAACGCCTCTCTGGATTTGGATTTGCGCATTAAATGTTTCTTTCCATTATTTGCCTAATATTTCTTTATTTATGCACTTCAAAGCATCAGTGCTCACCTTGAACATGTGTTTTTGTCTACTGGATATTGAACATGAGTTTGTAGAAATAGTGTCCAGGCAGGAGGACAGAGAGTATACTTTTTATTTAAAAATACCCACCGGTCCATTACATGCATACAGTCAGTAATCTTTCAGAGACGTCAATGGAATACATGATGGTGCTTTTCTGTTTCTTTCTTGCAATGGAAAGGAAAATGAAGATTGTGAAGCAACATGCTATGATCTGTAGTAATGCAAACTGATTTGTACAGAATGTGAAAGACGAAGCTTTAATACATTTGTATGTTGTCATTATCTTGTAGGTGCTGGATTTATCATTGTTATATCATTATCGTTATAATCTCTGTTATTATTGTTATTAAAATATTTTGACTGAGTTTCTGGTGGTCCTCGTACATGAACCAAAATGAGGCTTCAGCACAGTACAAACTTGCATGGAATAAATGGCATTTTAAAATATTCCAATAAAAATAGTTACTTTAAATTGACTGTATTTCTGAACAAATAAATGTACTGTTTGTGATCATGAGACTTTCAAAAAGCATTAAAAAAATTGCCAACCCCAAACTTAGTTTAAGTAATAATCTACCTCAACATTTAAAGTCAGCTGCAGATTCTGACCTTATATTGTTCACTAAAACATTTAATAATTTTATGATTGACAGGGTGTTCAGTAAATCTGTCAATGATATGCAAATCTTAAGTCTTTCAGGTTTAGTTTCACACAAAACCACAAACCAGACAATTTTCACATATGGGGATAAACATGGGGCATATTTTCAGGACATATTGAATGGACTTTGTACAGCCCTAGTGTTATCCAAATAACCCAAGATAACCCCCGTGCAACTGCTACTGTTCATAATGACTCTAATTTATTGGGATTTATTGCTTTGTTTCTAATGGAAAGCAACTCAAACGTGTTTTGTCAACATATTGTTTTTTAAACTCGTTTTAAATTGAAATATTTATTTTAAAAAGCACCTTTCTTCTCACAAGCTCAGATCCGTCCTCATGATGTTAAATATTAGTAACACACAAAAGCAAGTTGAAACTTGTAACCTACTGGTATATTAACCGAGATCTCCACATTCCAAATGATATTGCAAACCTTTAACCACCGTGGATTCTCATTGGCTATCGTAGGATCAAATGAACACGCCCACGATGGTTTATTTAGAGCGATAAAGGCGGGATATATGTCGGCCAATGAGAAACGAGAGGCGGCATGAGCTCATGAATATTACAACAACCGGTTTGTTCACGCTTATATTCAAGTTCACATAAGAAGTTACCTCCTTCTCGGGTCCACAGCAGGGCTCAAGACCAACCCATAGCAGGCTTACCTAACGACAGCACATCAAAATGTCAGAGAAGCTTCCATTCAAAGTTGGTTAGTATAAGTTTATTTGATTATTGACTTTAGACCATGCTCGATGCTGTTACAAAATCATGCAATCATGTTTTTACCGCCAATGCTAATTAGCTGATTCCACTCTGACGATTTCTTTCTAATAATCTCTCTTAATAGATTCTCTATAAACTATCAGATTCTCTGCGAAAGGGTGTTGGGTTGTATTTTTGAGCGAGCATGGATTGTTGCAGACCTTCAGTTGCTAGTGCTTCTGTATCACATGGCAGTGGAGGCGTCATTGTCAACGCTACCTTGCGAACCCACCCCCATAAAGTCACTGTTTGCGCACTTAATATGTCTAGTGTATTATTACAGCCATTTCATGGTTATTCACAAAGTAGTATATATGATTTTATATCTAACACCTGTCAAACAAGCTAGCGTGGTTCCATTCGGGAGACGTGAAGAAGAAAGTTTGGAAGTTGTAGTTTTTTGCGTGCACTGTAGAATCTCCTCCGTATGAGAGATCCTGCACTACTGGACTACATTTCCCATAATGCAGTAGTCGAACGAGCCGCCACTTTTCGTTGATCGTAGTCGTTCACTTTTGCGAATCGGTTCTTTTGAACAGTTCGTTTGGTTCATAAAATGGCTCAGCTGCTCTTTACGTCATCACGTGGACCCTGACTCTTTTCAACGTTCAAATAAAGACTCTCTTTGTGAAGCGTTTCTGTTATTTATATTATGATCTCATACCTGTTCTTTTTTCTGTTTATTTAAAAAAAATTTTTTCCATTTGATTTTTTTTGTTTTGTTTTTTTACCTGTATTATTATTTATATAATACTGTATATTTTTTATTTTTATTTTTGTAGTTTATATTTGTTCAGTACCTTTATATTACATGTTGGAAATCAATAAAATAAAATAAAAAAACGTTCAAATAAAGACTTTAAAAAAAATTTTTTTTTTTTACACAACTTTTGAAAACTATTGCTGTTTTTCAGTCATGTTTTATTAATAACTGTTAATAGCAATTTTATATATATCTCAGTCAGAACATAGTCATTTAGAGCCTAAATGTGATTTGCATATACATTAAACAATATTAAACTTAATTTACGGGCTGATTAATTTATTTATCTACTGACTGAAAAGTATTTGCACTGTTTACTTTTTAATAAAACTAGCTACGTTTCGTTTGCATGCTACTAAACGTCCTAAACACATTTCCAGTTCTTCTCGGTGAAACCCTCGGCTCACTCTAAATGGTTTTGTGAATCAGTCGATTCATTGAAAAGGTCCAGCTCAAAAGAACGGTTCCTCTGCAGTGTTGCCAACTTAGCAATTTTGTTGCTATATTTAGCAACTTTTCAGACTACCCTATAGCAACTTTTTCTTCAAAAAGCACCTAGCAACAAATTTAGCAATTTTACAAATTTATTTGGCAACTTTTAGCCATTTTTGATAAGGACTCAGACAATAAAAGGCACACATTTTCCATCCAAATTACACAAAATGAGGAAACCACAGATGCCTAGCAGTACACATATCACGAGAATTGAGTTAGCTGCTATTTGCATTTGTTCAATTTAATAATAATAATAATAACTGAATAATTTGATAATTGAATAATTGAATAATTGTTCATTTATGAAACACCTTGTGAGTAGCTTGTACCTTCCGATGTGATCATTAGTACCACTTACGAACAATGGAAAATCTTTCATGACAATGTCCATTAATCCATCATCCTTTGTAACCCTGTACCCCGAAAACACAATGCGTAACTTAAAATACAGGTAAAAAAAAAACGTACGGACAATTCGTTCATATTAACAGTAGATTGGGTGCGCTTATTTTGACAGACTTTTCTTAGGTGTAGCATACTACCTAACTACAATACACTGCTTAAAAGCTACGTGAGAAGTTTAGAGTTTACTACTACTAAAACAAACTTCAATTGTACATTTAAAACTTTGTAGGTTTCAATATTCAATGCATTAAAATCAGTTTTTATATTTTAATATTATATCATGCAATTATTTTAAAAACACATCTAAAATAACCTATATAATATATTTTTGCTGAGGTTTGATACGACAATTTTGCGTCGTATTACGCATCACGCAGTGATCAATGACGTCACAACATCATTTAGCAACAAATCAACCTTCTTTTAGCAACTTTCTCTGAAAATTAGTTGGCAACACTGTTCCTCTGCCCGGGGTTGCCCAAAAATGAATACCATGCACTTAAAAGCTGTACCTTGAGTTAAGACAAAATTAAACGCACTACGTTCATATCTTCTCTGTTGTTTTGTGTCGCGTTTATTCACACGTCAGCACAGTTATGGTGACCGTCTGGTGCAGATAAGACACAAGTAATTCATTAGTAAATCCAGTTGGACTTTGCTCCCTAGTCTTAGGAGATCAGAGTTCAGTTTTTCCAAATCAGTGAATGAAATGTCAAAGTGCACACTTATTTATTAATAGCCCATTCTGAAGGCACATTACAAGGTTTCCATGCTCATTGGAAAACCTGGAAGTAATAGTAGTGGGGAAATTATGGGAATTAGTAACATTTAAGTCATGGAAATGGGAAATTCACTTGGCTAAAACAGCATTTTCATGTTAAACTAAACAAATACTGTGAAATGCTGCCCTGATCTTGTTGTAGGTTAGTGGTCACTGTCAAAAATGTAAATTTTTTGTAATTACATATTTGTTTGGCTACTGAATATTATGGCAGATGTGTTTTCCTCCATGTCTGCAGTTGTAATATCCCTGGTAATTAATTATAATCAGTGCATACTGAGAAATTAATATCTTTTGGGTTGCCTCTATTGGTTGCTAAGTGTGCATATATCTTAGCAAGTGTGCATGCTAAGAAACCAAGCACCATCTCCTCAACCAGTTCAAGACATGTTAGGTATGTGGTTTTAGGTGTCATCTGTTGAATTCCTATTCTAGATGTCAAAATATGAGACTGACACCTCAAAGACTGCTTTAACTTGCATGTCATATTGGACATGTATGTTTCTTGGGATTTGTAGTTATTATTTAACTGTGCTCTCAAATGCTTGTGCAAAAGTTTAGACAATCTATACTAGTTTGACTATTTAATTGAATCATTCTTTCCGTTTGCTGAATTGTTTTATGCATAATCTGTTGTAATTTTCTCCCTGTTCAGCTGACATCAGCCTGGCTGAGTGGGGACGTAAAGCCATCGACATAGCCGAGAATGAGATGCCGGGTCTGATGAAGATGAGGGAGCTCTATGGCCAGACCAAACCCCTGAAGGGCTCTCGCATCGCAGGCTGCCTGCACATGACTCTACAGACCGCTGTGCTCATTGAAACCCTGACCGCCCTCGGAGCTGAGGTGAGGATGCAAATGCAAAACCATTAAAGAAATAGTTATTACTCAAAAAAGGAATTTATATCTGCACTAAAAAAATTGCATTTTGCGCTAGGCTTGATGTTATTAGATTATGTACTGTCTTGGTATGGAAAAGAACTGCATTAGCAGTCTTTAAAATGTCATCAAATTCTCAATAGCTGCTTTAAAATTCTCCTTTTGAGTAAATAATGACAAAATTTTCATTTTTAGGTGAACTATCCCTTTAAAATCCGATTAAAAGTAGGGTTTAAATTTTTTTAATTCAGCAATTACTGAACGTGTAGTACTTCTTTGCTGCTACTAACAAAAAGTAATGGTGTTGCTATATGGTTTTCTGTGTCAGTAGCTTTTTCTTGTTGAAATAGATAAAAAAATTGTACTATTTTATTAGTATTTCATATAAATACTTTTTTTTAAAACTTTCTGTTCATCAAAGAATCCTGAGAAAAAAAGTCATGTTTTTTGGGGGGGAAAAAACATGAAGCAGCACAACTGTTTGCAACCTGATAATCGACTCAGATGATCCTTAACGCAAATCATCAATATTTTAGAATGATTTTCAAAGGATCATGTGACACTGAAGACGGAGTAATGATGCTGAAATTTCAGCTATGCATCAC
This sequence comes from Sinocyclocheilus anophthalmus, assembly GCA_018155175.1. Classification (NCBI taxonomy): domain Eukaryota; kingdom Metazoa; phylum Chordata; class Actinopteri; order Cypriniformes; family Cyprinidae; genus Sinocyclocheilus; species Sinocyclocheilus anophthalmus. The sequence goes on along the minus strand of JADLZN010008400.1, from coordinate 5,669 downwards.
AGAAATAAACTGCATTTTAAAATACATTAAAATAGAAAACAATTATTTTAAGTTGTATTAATATTTCACAATATTTACGATATTTTTGATTAAAAAATGCAGTCTTGGAGAGCATTAGAGTTTTTTTTTTTTTTTTAATGTTTTTTAAAAATCTTACTGACCCTGTATGCCATGGTATTCTTTGAAACATAAATACAATGTTTCATATTATTACAACATTATTCCATAATTTTATCATGGTATTACCACAGTACTTTGTTTGGAAAGGGAGAGTACCGTTTCTTCACATTTTTCCTACTACTAGATGGCTAAAAATACAAAAAAAAAATTAAAATATATATCTGAAAAAAGCTAGAACCTAATTAAAGAAAAAACTTTCCTGCTGTCTGACTCAAATGCATCGTTCTTCTTATCCCCTATTTCCTCTGTCAAACTGGAATTTCCCAGCCCAAGGCCATATTTTATCCAAAAGGTTATGAAACTAATGAATGAAGTCTGTACAAGTCACATGATCTCATTCCTTCTCCTTGATCTCTGTGTGCTCCAGGTCCAGTGGTCCAGCTGTAACATCTTCTCTACGCAGGATCACGCAGCAGCAGCCATTGCTAAATCTGGCGTTCCAGGTAACAGGTGTTGGTGTGCTAGACTGCTGTAATCCTGCCCACTGTTTGCTCTAAAGCTGCGTAATCAAATCTAGATAAGGAGAACTCCGAGTGCTCCATGCTGGGTAAACCTAGAATCAGCACAAATGGGTTTATTCTTTAGATTTTTGAAGGACTAACATGCAAGAGTGTTCAACTTTATCAGCTTCATCATTCCAGCTTTCGGTTGATGAAAGACTTTTCCCAAGCAGTTTTTAAGCACTGAAACCTTGCAAGGGATACAAGCTAAATGGTTTTTAGTGGTAAAAATGTTCAACCTTTTATACAAGATTGCGAAAACATTTGTCTGACAACATCAAACTGATTTTTAGCCTGTGCTTTTCCGGTTTCACATGTAAAATGCCTATTTTAAGTCTCTTCTTAGGCAGCGGCTTCAATGCTCCAATTAGCTCAACATACACATAATATTGTAATAACACATTAATTGGATCTGTTTTTAGTTAGATTCAATTATTTTTCAATACTTTTAAGTATAGAATGAATTCTAAATATATTTATAATTGACATGTCTCTCGCTTTGTCTGCTGTCTTGGATGGATTTGTTTTTCTCTGATCACAGTGCATTATGAGATTGCCCTCTCCACAAAGGATAAGCCTAAGTGCAGTGCTGCCTAAGAACTTGGCCTTAAGAAGGTATTTTAGTTAGCGGCATAATTATGCTGACAGCCAGTTGTAATCGCTTTCGTGTCATGACTGTGATGCATTAGAATTCTGCTCACTAGTTCACTATTTAGTTATATTAGGACATTTATTTAGACCTTTATACATTGGGGTTTTTTTAGACTAAATTCCAGATGCATCTTATAAGTTTGAATTAGTGTTAATGCAGACTTATTTTGATTGGCAAAAATGTAACGGCACAGTATTATCTGATATCTCAGTGACAGTAGCATGAATAACATGCACTACTGTTTAAAGGTTTGGGGGTCCGTAATATATATTTTTTAATTATTTGTATTTTTTTTTAAACGTCTCTTATGCTCACTAAAGCTGTGTATATTTGATCAAAAATGCAATGAAAACAATATTACAATTTAAAATATTTTTCTATTGAGTATTTAAAAAAAAAAAGTTATTATTCCCTGTTATCCAGGCTGAATTTTCAAGCATCATTACTCCAGTCTTCAGTCTCACATGATCCTTCAGAAATTATTCTAATTTGCTGCTCAAGAAACATTTCATATCTTATTCTTGTCTTAGTGTTGGAAATTTATATTTAATTTTCTTAATAAAAAAATGTCAGGATGCCTTAGAATAAAATTCAAAAGAACATAATTTATTTGAAATATAAATAATTTGTAACATTATAAATGTATTTAATGTCACTTTTGATCAATTTAATGAATAAAAGTCTTAAATATCTATTTAAAAAAATGACTGACCCCAAACTTTTGAATCGATTGGGTTGACTTTGCATTAATCTTTTCCAAACTTGGAAGTAATACAGCTTTATCGCATTTCATGTGAACCTAATTAATCTCATTTAGAGCTTTTTTTATACAGTCAATGATTTAGAGTGATGACAGTAGGTGGTTGTTACTTGCATCCATTGCTTATGTAACAGATTTTCTCAACTAAATGTTATACCTGCTAGTAGGGCTGCACAATTAATCAAATTTCTAATCGCAATTACAATTATGGATGCCACAATTACGTAATCGTTCAAAGCGGCAATTAATCGTACAAAGTCCCCTTATGTTATTCTGTGTGCCTTAAGACTGTTGTTTTCTTTCTACATGTTATCTTAAGGTTTTTTCCATTGTTTTAGTTTTAGTATAACATTATAATACCGTTCATATTTTAACTTTTTTTATAATTTAAGGAAGAAACCAATCCAATGTATAGTTGATATTTGTGGCTTAATACTATAGAAAAGCACTAACACGGTGTCTACACCGGACGTGACTGTTGTCGTGTCGCGCCGCAACAGCTAAAGTCTGTCTACACTGGACGCGACAAAGCGAACGTTGAAAATCATTTTAAATTTGTGTCAATACATCAAAAATAGAACGCAGCAGCAGTTTACTGTCAGGAATTTGTCGCGCCGTGCCGCATCCAGTGTAGACAGCATAAAATCGTATTTTGTCAGGTCGTGCCGCGTCCACTCGCTCCGGTGTAGACACGGTGCAATGAGTTTTTTCAGTTAGTGTTTTCCACTTGTTTATTTTCATATAAAAATACGGCATGCAGTTGCATCAAACGATGGTATAAACATCATTCAATGTAAATTGTGATAATCATAATTAACAATCGCAATTACAATTTCAAGCGAAAAATCGACAGCTATGATTTTTGTCATATCGTGCAGCCCTACTGCTAGGAATAATGCAACTTAAAACTATCAAACCTATTACAAGCTTGTTGTGGTCTAAAATGAGCAGATTTTCAGCGATTGACAACATTCTCCTCCACCTACTTCGGGCAAAGAAACCAGATCCACTAGTGTGTTTGGTATCACAATTGAATGCTTTTTTCAGTAAAGGATTAATGGAAGGAATTTGGCCTTGAGAAAAACAAACTAAAGCAGCTCAGGACAGAAGAGCTTATTAGATTCTTGTACATGGATCATGTATATCTGGCAGAAACCAATGTTGTGGTGTGTTTTATAAACGACAGTACGTTCATATTTGTAGTCAGTTGTTTTGCAGCCAAGAAAGAGAATAAACCAGAAACACATGCTGAGAATAAACTGACGTAACACACCAACTCTAAACAATTATGAACTGAATTAATGGGTCCGAATCAATCAAACAAGAGCAGATGTGTTGCTAGAAAGTTCACTATAGTGAAAGAAATTAATACCCGCTTATTTCTCTCTTAAAGCATTAGAATAATTGACAGAAATACAGATTCTGTCATTGTTTAATCACCCTCGCGTCGTCGTTCTGAGAGGAAAAACGTCCCAGTCGCTCAGTGGACGGACACTTTGACGATAAAGTACAATAAAAGTGTCATAAAAAAACAGTTCATATGACTCATATGATATATTCTTTTGGTTTTGTGTAAAACTAAAGCAGCCGTTGCTGTGAAACATTCGCAATTGCCATTTTTTTGGACGTCGTCCGTGGGTTCACAGCGTCACTTTGTCACGTGACTTAGATTTGAGAAAAGGTTTTGTTCAGGTTAAATAAAACTTCTTAATTGTCATTCCTCAAAGATTTTACTTTTAAACATAAGTTCGAAAAAATATTTTAAAAAATAGACTAAAATAAATAATATCGTGTGACGTACACTCACGTGTACACAAGAAAGTATTCGATATTTTTAAGTCATTAAATCAGCTGTTTGGAGAAAATAGTATGAATATTTTCAGATTTGTATGAAACCAACGTGAATACAAAAATATTTTTCCAACTGTTTCCAGCATTGATAATAAATCAGCATATTATACTGATTTCTGAAGATCATGTGACACTGAAGACTGAGTATGATGCTGAAATACAGCTGCGCATCACAGAAATACATTACAGTTTTGAATTATTAGAATAAAAAATAAAACACTTTTTTTTTCATGTGTTGCCCTTCCAGGACTCTTTGCGTATACCAGGGGGGATTGAGATTTTTTTCTTGCCCATTTTTGCTGCTACACACAACAGAAAAATAAATAATGGAGGAACTAGACTCAAGGAGAAACTTCAAATATGATGTTTTATCTTGCCCTTCGGAGCCTTTGCACAAAACAGTTTGCTACTGCTTGCAGTAAAAATGGCAGAGAAATAATTTGAATATATATGGTAAGCATAAACTTTTGGATAGAGGACTAGATGCTCAAAAGTCAAAAGACAAAAACATTACCTGGAAGAACAACAAACCGGTAAGAAAAAAAAAAAGATGCATGAGAACTTGTAGTTAAATATGTTAGCTGACACTTAACAGGGGTCAAAAGAAAATATTATTTAATATATAAAAAATATACTAAATATTTACTTAGACTTTTACATATCATTTTTATATATAAAACATATGTGACCCTGACCACAAAACCAGTCATAAGGGTCAAAATTTTGAAATTGAGATTTATAGACAATCTCAAAGCTGCATAAATAAGCTTTCCGTTGAAGTATGTTTGTTAGGAAAAAAAAAAAAATCGGACCATATTTGGCCGAGATACAACTATTTGAATATCTAGAATATTGAATATCTAATATATCTAGAAAAAAAATCTAAATATTGAGAAAATTGTCTTTAAATTTGTCCAAATGAAGTTTTTTTAGCAATGCATATTACTAATAAAAAAATTAAGTTGATATATTTACGGTAGAAAATTTACAAAACATCTTCATGGAACATGATCTTAATATACTAATGATTTTTGGCATAAAAGAAAATCTATCATTTTGACCCATACAATGTATTTTTGCTATTGCTACCACTACCCATCGACTTTAAAACTGTTTTTTGTGGTCCAGGGTCACATATACTTCACATCTGTATACTTACCTACCATAAATAAGTTAAAATAGTTGTTTAACACTTCAAACCTATTAATACTAAAATAAAAAAAGTATATTAGTACCTAAATTACCTCCATCTGTTTGCTCAATGACAGAGAGGAAAGGCTTGTAGTAAAAAAACAACCATCTATACTTAATTACAAAAGTATTATTATATTACATATTAAATATAATTCATTATACACAAACACTATATGCTTATAGTATAAACAAGTTACAATACTTAGAACTTATTAATACTCAACAAAGCAACAAAAACTAAAAAAACCCTACACTAAATTGCTAATCATAAAATAAAATATAAAATAAAGACCTCCATCAGGTTGCTTAACCACAGAAAGAACAGGCTTCCTCAAACTTAAACCATTAACACTGACCAGTTTAATCAACAAAAAACTGTTAGCTTAGACAGTAAGACCAACTTGCTCAACAACTTGCTCAACCAATATCAAAATTGGTCAAATTTACCATATTCACCTAACCTACATTCTTCTGGTGAACTGGATGGCTAGACCAGAACCCAAAACCAAAAAAACAAAAAACCTGCATTCTA